>JASDQU010436598.1:23372-57009 GCA_032191745.1 Picea mariana
ATATATATATATATATGAAAATTGTCGATCAATAAAATTGTATGAGTTAGAAAACTACCTATGTGTGTGTAGAAGAAGAAAGGGATCACACACACACACACATTGGCAAGAAACTTTGTGGGTCGGAAAGAGGAGAAGTTGAAACTTCAAATCTTGAGTTTCCAATTACTAGGTACAAAAGAGATTGTTTAAATTACAGGATGTATTCTATTGCTCCATCGTTAGAATTCCCAGAATATCATATGAAGAAAAAATATTGAGTAAAGTGTGTCACATTTGAGGGTGATCCACTTCTCAAGTGCAAAGTTCAAATAGTAGAAAATTGATTTCTAGATAATTTTCTATGAATTTTTTAATGAATGGTTTGATTTTAATTTTGAAAAAATAAAATCTCTTTTAAGTGTTTTATTGATAAGATACTCTATAACAAATTTTAAATTCAAATTCAATTAGCAAATCAAACCAATAGATAGTCTTGAAACTTTGTACAACTTACGAATTTCTAGGGATTAGATCATGTTGTTGGAAAATTGGTTGTCATTGATGTTAACCCTAGAAGAAGTCTAGAAGCCTCTAGAAGCAATGAATGTATTTGAAGAAGTCTTCAAGTGGTCCCCTTATGGCGTAGCTTTAAGCACGACCCTCATGGGAAGATTCTTTGAAGAAGTCTACACGAATCCATGGAAGTATAGCTAAGTGGTTAAGTAGTTAAGAATCTCTGAAGGTGTGATCATGAAGCCCGAAATTGATTGAGTAAAAGGAGCGTGAAGGACATTGAAAATGGATGTGAAACCTCATTGGATGGATATTCTTTGTCAAGTTGTTTCCAGTGGTAGGTGGTATGTCACCTGATACATCATGGTTGAGAATTTATTCCCTCTTAAAGATGAATCCCTGAAAGAAAGTGAAGAAGCCTAGGATCTAAGGACAATAAGTTACAAGTCAGCCCCAAAATTAATTAAAGGAGAAAATTTGTTGCAAATAAGAAGTTACTTGGAAGGGTATAACTATACGCCAAGAACCTCTCATTTATTCACAGAAGCAAGGATGTGATTTCTTAGTGAAAGTGAAGTAGTATAGTTGTGCGAAGGAGGGAGTGCTTAGAGCCACAAATTGAATAAGGGTTTTCAGAAACCCTATTTCAGCAGATCCCCACGGTTCAATTATAGGGTATCCCATGAGATCCCCTCCAGTTGTCCTGGTATCATCACGCGAGGCCCCACCTATTGCTCGGTCTGGTCCCTCAAGGTCGGGGAAAGTTTTGAGGAAGGTATTCTTCTTGATGTTGAAGTTGAGGAAGGCCTAAATATATGATATCTTGTGCATCAAGTTATTCACATGTTGAAAGGTACGTTCTTATATATGTTTTGAGGGTTATATCTTGAATATTTTGGCATATTCTTGAGGCATATCTTGGAGGTATTGGTACATGGTTGAGGTACATCTTGGATATCTTGGCACATGTTTAAGGCACATTTTGGGTATATGCTTTGAGGCATGGTATATTTTTTGAGGCACATCTTAGATGTCTTGGAAAATGATTTGATGCATATCATGGTGATTTTGAGCACATGATTTGGAGGATATTATTGGAGATTTTGGCATGAGTTTTAAGTTGGTTGTGGATCCCGATTATCTTCATGATTCAAAGGTCTTTTTTCAGCCACATTTGGACCCCATTACCTGACGAGGGGGGTTGGGGGGGGATCCCCCCCCCCCACTTCTTTCGCCAAGGGTGTCCAAGGGAGGGCGACGAGACATTTTGGATCCCCCCCTTGGCAGGGGATTTGGGGGCAATGCCCCCAAAGCAAAATTTTGGGAAAATTGCCTTGTAAAATATTGTAATTTCATAGTCAATCTGGACTGTTCATTATAAGGTCATGAATCTGACAGTAGAAGTTATGTTAGTAATTTTTTCCCTAGAAGTCAACCCTTTATGTATGAGGGAATTGTATTGCGGTTGTGTGAGCAAGTGAATATTGTATTCTAAGAAAGGAGACTATGAGAGAAAGAACATGAAGTTACAACGAGTATGTTGTAGGTTGTATCTCTTCATTTGTTGGATAATGATAATGAAAGGACATGTCAATTTATTTGTTGTACGTATCCTATACTAGGTGAACCATGTGCATCTATATATCTCTCAATTGTACTGTGTATCTTTTGTTTTTTTATTTCCGCATTTGTTTTATTTTATTGCTCCATGATCCTATTTTTCTAACATTTTATGTGGTTGTATCAATTAAAGGAGGAAAGAAGGGGAAAAGAAAGGGAGTTGTAGCTTCCTTCAGTTTAGAGCCTGTAAACTAGGGTATTGGAGCCTCCTTCCAGTTAGAGCTGGAGAATTTAGGGAGTTGTAGCTTCCTTCAGGTTGTATCCTGTAAATAGGGTGTTGGTGCTTCCTTCCATTTGGTGCTGGAGAATTTTGGAAGTTGGTGCTTCATATGAATGTAATCTTCTAATATATAAGAAAGCATTATGTGGTTTTCTCCCATTTGGGTTTTCACGTAAAATTCTTGTGTATAGTGTATTTGTGGTTATATGTTTATGGTATTTTGAATGCAATCATAAGTGATAAATTGTTGATATCTTAAATGTTTTCATATTGTGATTAAAAGTGGCAAAAAGTTCCTAATATTGATTCACCCCCCCTCTTAGTATTAGTGAATAATCCAGTAATTGGTATTAGAGCAGGTCCTTCATAAATAGTCTAACCACTAGAAGGTAGATCATGGACTACACTAAGAATGGAATGCCATTGTTTGATGGTCAAAACTATGCTTTTTGGAGAAGAAAGATGAAAACTTTTGTGCAAGCACAAGGATTTGATTTCTGGAAAGCAACAGAAGACGGATACAAAGCACCTGCCACTCCCCCAACATATAAATATGGAAATAATCTTAGTGAAAACAATAAGAAGGGTAAAAATGTTATTCTGAATGGTCTAGTCGATTCAATATATGTTAAGGTTATGCATTGTGATTCTGCAAAGGATATTTGGGACAAACTTCAAAATATTTAAGAAGGAGATGCCAAAGTAAAATAGGCCAAGCTTCAAACTTATAGATCTATCAATTTGAATAGATGGAAATGAAGGAGGATGAACATATTGTAGCTTATTTTCTGTGAGTTGATGAAATAGTAAACACTATTAAAGGCTTAGGAGAAGAAATTAAAGAACCAATGATTTTTTAAAAGGTACTAAGGTCTCTTCCAATGAGATTTGATAATAACATTCAATCCCTAGAAGAAAGACTAGATATTTCTATGTTGAGAATGGATGATCTACATGGGATACTTACAACTTATGAAATGAGAACAAAACATGATAATCTATCCAAGAAAGAATCAAATTTCAAAGCATCCAAGAAGACAAAAAAGAATAAGAAAAAGTCAAATTCAAACTATAGTTGTAGCGATGAGTCAGATGATAATGAAGAAATAGAAAACTTCGTAAGGAAGTTGAAGAGAGGAACCGACAAGTACAAAGGTGAGATTCCTTTAAAAAATTTTAATCGTGGTAAAATTTTTCATTTTGTTACTAAATGTATTATGCTAAGAATTCAGAAAGTGATGAAGAAGAAGTTCCCAAGAAAGAAAAGAAATACCAAAAGGGAAAAAAAAAGGAAATAAAAGAAAAGTATTCAAGAAAAGCCTCTACTCAAGAGAATATAGTTCCTCATTTGATGAGGATGATGATAGTAACAATGACTCAAAAAAAGTTCTCTTTATGGAATTGGAAACTCAACAAAATGATAAAGAATATTATGAAAAATAAGGTGAAGTAGATATTGAATAAGAACTAACCAACACCTTAAGTTAACTAAAAAAAGAAAGGAAGAAAAAAAATTCACACAAGGAAGAATTGATCAAGATAAAGGAGGCTTCTCAAAATCCAAACAAATATTCTGAAGAAGTATAGCATATGATTATGAATCTAAAGGTCCAAGTAGAAGAAGCCATAAGGATTGAAGAAACACTCAAAAACTAGTTGGAATAAAAGGAGAAACTGAAGGAGAGCTTGGAAGCATAAATAATCTCACTAAGGAAGGAACTTCAAAACAAGGACATGAAACAAAACAACACCAAAATATTGGATGAAATCATCAATATTCAAATGCCATACTATGACAAGTCTGGACTAGGATACAAAAAAACACATACCGAGAAGGGTTTGAGCTCTATGATGACAAAAAAGGAAGTAGAAAAAAATATCTATGTAGAAGTCATCAGAGGTCCCATCAATAAGGAAGAAGGAAAATCTTCAAAGGAGAACATTCGGGTAATGGAGAGAACTCAAGAAGAATATTACATAAGATTTGCACCACCTAGAATATCTAGAACACATAATAAAAAACCAACAATGGAGAGAACTCAAGAAGAAGATTACAGAAGAGTTGCACCACTTCGAAGGTCCCCCACACTCAAGTATCAAACTATTTTTCTTGGTTTACATTATTCTTGTAACAATTTTTGGCAAAAGGCTATAAATTATAGAGCCTATGCTAAGAACATAAGAAACTATGAAGGCTACTCTAGAAATAATTATCTCATAAAGCCTCATGAAGCGTACAATAGAAACTATAACAGTTTTGTCTCATTAAATAATGAAGTAGAATGCTACAAATGAAACAATTTTGGACACACGGTCAAAGATTGCATATTGACTATTCCTCCAAAGGAACCAAAGCATGATTTTAATAGTCATGTAAAATAATCATCAAAGATATGGATAAGGAAGCAAGATAAAATGAACATTGAAGAATGTTCAATTTCTCTTCAAGCCCAAATAATAAAAAGTGATTGTTACGTTGATAGTGATTGTTCTAAGCATATGACAGGTGACATGGAAATATTTGTAACTATAAAGAAAGAAAGAGATGGATCAGTGTCGTTTGGAAATGACAACTCAACCAAAATTATAGGAAAAGGCACAATCAAGATTCAAAGTAAAGATGTCATGGCATAAAATGTCCTACTTGTCGAAAATATGAAGCATAATCTACTAAGTGTGAGTAAAAGGTGTGACCAGAGACACACCCTTTTATTCGACTCAAATAAATGTGAGATAAGAAAAGAAGGATCAGGAAAGTTGGTGGCAACAACAATAAGGAATCCAAGCAACATATACATATTAAATGAGATCGGAAGGAAAGATGTTGCATGGGAAAGGAAAATGAAAGTTGGCTTTGGCACAGAAGAATGGGTTATATGAACTTTGAAAATCTTGTCGAAATCAGTAGAAAGGAAGTAGAAAGAGAAATTCTTGAAATTTCAAAGCCAACCAATACTTTGTGAAAGAACTATCTATATGGAAAAAGGAAAAAAAGTGAGTTTAAAACAAAGGAATAATCTACAACAAAACCATTGGAGATTGTACACACCAATATATGTAGACCAATGAGAACAACATGGATGAATGGAAAATGGTACTGCATGCTACTTATTGATGATTAGACAAGAATGATTGGAGTCTATTTTCTCAATAAAAACTCAGAGGCATTCAAATGTTTCAAGATATTCAAAGAGATGGTTGTAAATGAGAGTGATTTGAAAATCAAGTGCTTAAGGTCAGACAATGTAGGTGAGTTCACATCAAAAGAATTCATGGACTTTTGTGAAGAACATGGAATAAAAAGGGAATTCTCAGCAGTTAGAACACCTCAATAAAAAGGATTCGTTGAAAGGAAGAACAAAACTATACAGGAAATGGAAATAACCATGTTGAAAAATTCCAAGTTGGGTGATATCTTTTGGGTACAATAAGTACATACATCCGTTCATATCTTGAACAAAGGAATGATTAGAAGTAACAATGAAGAGTCTCCATATGAATTGTGGAAGGGAAGACAAATGAACGTCAAGAAATTTAGAGTGTTTGGAAACAAATGTTACATAAAAAGAGAAGATAACAATATTGAAAAATTTGACTCTCGAGTTGATAAAGTCATATTGGTTGGTTACTAAAGAAAAATCAAGGCTTACAAATGCTACAACCTAAGACTCAACAAAATAGTGAAAAGTATCAATGTAAATATTGATGAAACAAATGTGTTGAAGACCAAAGAAGAAAGAATAAATTCAAAGAAGTAGGAAGCAGAAGAAGAACTAAAGGTAGAAGAAGTAGAGGAAGAATCGAAAGAACCAGAAGAGAAGAAACCATAAGAAGAGAAAGAAGAAATAGGATACAATCAACAAGATTTCCAGACACATGTTAAAACACATAACTGCCAAGTTTAGAAGAATCATCCACTAGAACAAATTATTGGGGATAAAAATGTAGGAATAGAAACATGAAGAATCAAACAAGCACCATAATAGAGACATTTAACATTACTATTTACAGTTGAACCAAGAAACTTTGAGGAATCTAGCAATGATGAACATTAGATCAAGGCCATGGAAGAAGAACTGAATCAAATAGACAAGAATGAAACATGGGAACTAGTTCCAAGACCCAAGGACAAAAATGTGATTGGTACAAAATGGGTGTTTAGAAACAAACTAAATGAATATGGACAAGTAACCATAAACAAGGCAAGGTTAGTATGAAAAGGATATGCTCAAGTTGGAGTATATTTTGAAGAAACTTTTTCTCCTATTTCCAGAATGGAAAATATCAGAATGATCTTGGCCTATGCATGCTCTAAAAGGATTATAGTATATTAGATGGATGCAAAATCAATATTTCTTAATGGAGAATTAGAAGAATAGGTCTACATAGAACAACTAGAAGGGTTCCCATTGTCAGAAAAGGAAGATTATGTTTGCAGATTGAAGAAAGCTCTCTATGGACTCAAGCAAGCTCCTAGAGCCTGGTATTCAAAACTAGACAAGTACTTACAACAAGGATTCAGAAAATGCAATGCAGATAGTAATATATACATAAAAGTGTATCGGGATAGGATACTTATCATTAAAGTATAAGTGGATGACATCATATTTGGAATTGATGATGATAGGTTGAGTAATAGGTTTTCCAAATACATGCAGAATGAGATTGGAATGTCCCTACTTGGTGAGTTAAATTTATTTTTGGGATTCCTGATATCTTAGCTAGATGAAGGTATTTTCATTTCCAAAACCAAGTACATAAAAGAAATGTTGAAGAAGTTCAGAATAGATGATTGAAAACCTATAAGTACACCTATGTGATTGGTTGCAATTTGAACAAAGATGATGAATCTAAGGAAGCATATCAGAGACTCTATAGATCGATGATTGGAAGCCTACTCTATGTGACATACTTAAGACCAGATGTGATGCAAGCAGTTGGACAAGTTTCAATATTTCAAGCAACACTGAAAGAAACTCATGTTATGGAAGTAAAGAGGATCTTCAAATATATCAAAGGAATGACAGAGTTTGGATTGTGGTATCTAAAAGGGATTGAGTTGACAATGGTCACTTACACAAATGCAGGTTGGGAAGGAAGCATTGATGACAGAAGAAATACTAGTGGAGCAACCTTCTACTTGGGTGATTATCTGGTGTCTTGGTTAAGTAAGAAGTAGTCCTTAGTATCCTTATCTACAACATAAGTCAAATATATTGTAGCAACATCATGTTGTACTCAGTTCCCCTCGATGAAGAAAACCTTTCAAACATACAAGTAGAATATGACGAGCCTATTTCAATATTCTGTGACAATACCAGTGTTATAAGTATCTCCAAGAATCCAATGACGCATTCCAAGACCAAACATATTCTGATTAAGTTCCACTTTTTGTGGGAACAAGTCATAGAAAATAATATCAACTTGGAGTCCATTGGGACAAAAGAAAAAATTACAGATATCTTCACCAAACCTCTCCCAAGAGAGACATTTGAGTATCTTTAACAAAAACTTGGAGTAGTTTCTACCCCATAGTGATATACACGACATTTTGCAATGAAGACAAGGGGAGAGAAATTGTCAGGGGGAGTTATCCTTTGCCATTGATGTCAAAGGGGGGGAGAGAAAAGTTCAAAAGCATGAAGACAAGGGGATAAATCATGAATATATGGGGAGAAATGGTCACAGGGGGAGTATGAGTGTTTCCATTAATACCAAAGGGGGAGATTCTTGGAAAATTGATTGCCATTGATGTCAACCCTAGAAGAAGTCCATAAGCCTCTAAAAGTGATGGGTGTATTTGAAAAAGTATTCAAAGTGGTCCCCTTATGACATATATTTAAGAATGGCCCTCACGGGAAGATGCTTTGAAGAAGTCTACAAGAATCCCTGGACACATGGTTAAGTGTTTAAGTAGTTAAGAAGCCTTGAAGGTGTGATCACGAATCTCGAAGTTGATTTAAGAAAATGAGGGTGAAGGAAATTGCAAATGGATGAAAAACCTTATGGGATTAATAGTCCTCAGGAATATGTTTCCATCGGTATGTAGTACACCACCTAGTTTCTCATGCTTGAGAAGTTATTCCCTCTTAAAGATGAAGCCCCAAAGGAAAGTGAAGAAACCCCAGATCTAAGGATAAGAAGTTATAATTCAGTCCCAAAAATAATTAAAGGAGAAAAGTTGTTGCAAACAAGAAATTACAATTCAACTCAAAGATCAAGTAAATAAGTTACTTGGAAGGGTATAAATACACATCAAGAAAATCTCATTTATTCACAAAAGTAAGCATGTGATTTCTTAGTGAAAGCGAAGTAGTGGAGTTGTGTGAAGGAGGGAGTGCTCAGAGTCATATATTGGAGAAGGGTTTTCAAAAAAACCTATTTGAGCAGACCCCCGCGGGTAAAGTATAGGGTGTCCTAAGAGGCCCCCTATGATTTTCCTGGTATCATCACGCGAGGCCCCACTTGTTACTCGGTCTGGTCCCTCAAGGCTAAGGAAATTTTTGAGCAAGGTATTCTTCTTGATGTTGAAGTTGAGGAAGGCGTAAATATTTGATATATTATGCACCAGTTTATTCACATGTTGAAAGGTATGTTCTTATATATGTTTTGAGGGTTATATCTTGATGGTTTTGGCATATGCTCGAGGCATATCTTGGAGGTATTGGTACATAGCTAAGGCACATCTTGGATATTTTTTCACATGTTTAAGGAAAATTTTGGGTATATGCTTTGAGCCATGGTATATTCTTTGAGGCACATCTTGGATGTCTTGGCACATAATTTGATTCACATCATGGTGATTTTGAGGACATGATTTGGAGGATATTCTTGGAGATCTTGGCATGAGTTTTATGTGGTTGTATTAGTTTTGATGATGATTATCTATTAGTACTAGTGAAAGAAATAGTGACATGTTGATTATCCTATTTGTATTCAAGGGAGGAAGGAAGGTGAAAGGAAAGGGAGTTGTAGCTTCCTTCAGGTTGGATCCTGTAAACTAGGGGGTTGGAGCCTCCTTCCAATTGGAGCTGGAGAATCTAGGGCGTTGTAGCTTCCTTCAAGTTGGAGCCTATAAATAGGGGGTTTTAGCCTTGTTCCAGTTGGTTCTGGAGAATTTTGGAATTTGGTGATTCCTATGAATGTAATCTTTTGATATATAAAAAATCATTCTGTGGTTTTCTCCCATTTGGGTTTCCACATAAAATTATTGTGTACTGTGTATTTGTGGTATCTTGAATGCAATCATAAGTGATAAATTGTTGATATCTTGAATTCTTGAATATTATGATTAAAAGTGGTAAAAAGTGCCTAATACTAATTCACCCCCCCCCGCCTTCAGTATTAGTGAATAATCCAACACATGTAACGTAAACTGTTTTTTTCAGAGAAATTTGACTAAATCAAATTCGATGATGGTGATTAACATCCAATGAGACCAAATTTGGTCTATTGGACATTAAGAAGGTAAGAGATTACTTGGAATACTTTAGAATTTTATTTATGTGCTCGAAAATCATTAAGATAAGTGTTCCAAGATGACCATATTTTTGTTGATTAAAAGGTTAAGAAGGTTGGTGGTGGGACAAATATTTTGAAACTTGGGTCTAATAGGTATATGATGGACACTCTAAGAGAAATTCATTTTCATATTCAACCCTCTTAGTGCCAAAAAGGTGATAGTCTCTTTCATCGTGGGGTGTTTTGGGAATTGACCAATGCCCAATTTCACTATGAAGCTCATGAGAATTTGTTCTTATCTTAGCAATGCTTATTTTCTTCTTTACACTAGTCAAGACAGACAAACACTTTTGATCTTCTAGATTAGGGTTTATAACCTCCTTATAATATCTTAATTTCATTTTCCCCTTTAACTCTTTATCACACCACAATTTCTCCTTGAATTTCGTTGTAATAATTTTTTTAATATTATCATTATTCTACAACATCATATCTTTCTTTATTCCCCAATAGTTTAGCCAAGAATAAGCATCCTTATGTCATCCCCTCTCGAGCCAAAGGTGGTTTTGGTTGGAGTTTGAAGCAATTTTAGGAAGCCTCTTGACTTCCATGTTGTTCAACTTGTTTTTGTACATTAGGTACTTGGTCATAGCCATGCTCTCAATGGGGGAAAGGCTCACTTCTATGAGGAAGATAGGATAGGGTGTATTTCCTTTAATTTTGAGATTGTATATTATAAAATTATTTTGGATGTGCTCTATATTTATCGACAACTCTCTAGAGATACTGCATCTCCATGCCTCACATCCATATAAAATAAATAGAGTCACAAGCATTTCAAAGCTGATCTTTTTTTATCTCATATCCAAAGATCCATTGGTTTACAATTGTTTTCAAGCCCATAATAACCTTTCCACCATCCATTTATCATTTTTTAATTTTTATAATTCCAATCGAGCTTGTGATGAATATATATTCCAAGATATTTTTATGAATGCACTTCCTCCAAGTTGTTATTGCCATATATGAAAGTATCATAGGTGATCTTTTTGGATTTAATTATCATGAATTTCATTTTCTCTGTATTAATAGTCATCCCATATTGGAGAAAAAATCTTGGAGGATTCTTAGTTTCTTGTCAAGATCATAGAGACTTCTCACCATAAGAACAATATCATCAAAAATAACAAGAGTGATGATGATACTAGCGAGAGTTGGGCCAACACACCCTGCTTCTTCCAAACACTCTTCTAACTTGTTAATGTATAAGACAAAAAAGGTAGGGGACAAGGGATAACCTTGTTTGACTTTGATAAGGTAGTTAATTTCTTCTAACTAGCCCTCTGTGTTATTAAACTTGGTAATAACATTCACATACAACCTTGTCACAACAACCCTCAACTCGAAAGGAACCTTTATCTCTTCCAACCTATTCCAAAGGCTTGTCTTGGATATTGTGTTAATAAATTTTATAAAGTCAATGAAACAACACAGGAGATCATTTTCATTATCATGGCACTTCTCAATGATATTAAGAGTAACAAGGTGGTGCAAAGTTGAATGATATCTCCTAAACCCATCCTATCCTTTACCTCTTTTTCCATAGCTTTCTAGACATAGGATAATCTTCTTTTCCAAAGTAATTTTTTACATCTTGGCTAAAATGGGGTTAATCATAATGGTCCTATAATTAGAGGGAATGTTTTTATCCCTACTTCTAAAAATAGGTATAAGGAGGTTTTGTGTTTGGGTTTTAAGGAAGCTCTACTTCAATACTAAATTGAAGAACTTGTGTATGTGAGGGATGAGGATAGGCCCTCCGATTTTAAATATTTCATCTTGGTAGCATTCAATGTCCTTAGCTTTCCCATTTGTGAGTCTCTTATCCCCAAAATCTATGTCCTCCATAGAAAAGACCTCGTCATTTGTAAGAACATTGGGAATGGTGTCCATGGCATTAGGGGATTCATAAATATTTTTAGGGTAGGAATTTGAATCCTTCAAGGGAATAATATAATTTTATTTAGTTTTATGAATTAGAATTTGCCTCCAAAACTTCTTAGGATCAAGTTTAGATAGGTGCAAAAGATGCTCTTACTTTCTATTTATATAGTACCTTGTTTCCCTTTTAATTAGGGTTGTGTACTTATTTATCTTATCAAATGTTAATGACTCATTAGAAGCATCCCTAATGGATTTCCTATCAATTTTACATTTATTATCATACCAAGGGTTGGTTGTTCTATTATTATTTTTACATGACACCTTGATAGAGAACTTGATAATGGATGTAGAAAGAGTTGTTGTAAAATTATGATAGAGGTCTTTGATGTTGTCCTTATAAGTTGGGAGATTTAAAGTACTATTTAAATCCCTTAAGAAAATATCAGCTCTATTTTTTTCGAATAGTAGGTGCCTTTGATTATCATAATTTTCTTCCATGGGGATTTTGTGCATGTCAAAGTTTAGAGTTAGGTTTAAAGGAAGCTTCCATGGGGATTTTTTCAATGGAAAAGTTTAGAGTTAGGGTTAAAGGTCTATGATCGGAATCAGGTTCTTGGTCATTTAAAAGGTCAAAATTCACTATTTGATTGGATACGGGGATATCAATTATCACATAATCCATAAAATTGTTGTTGAGCACATGGATACAATTCATATAGTTAGATTTTGGCCACTTCATTACACCATTACAAATTATTAGGTCTTGATAAATACAAAGCTTGACTAGCTCAATACCAAACAAATTCTTGATGAGGTATTTAGAGTTCCTTTTGTATATATTAGCTAAAACAAGGTCCTTATCTATCCATAAAGGATTAGAGTTGGAATCATTGCTTCAAATAATAGCTTCATTAGTGGCATTTATAACATTAAAGTCTCCTAGCAGGATGATATTACCTTCATTCCTCAAACTATGAAGATCTTGTTCTAAGGTATTATAGGGATTTTTTATTTATTTATCTATATTGTGTTTCTTATAAAAAGTATAATTAATAGGCATTGTTATCCCCATTTTGTGGATAACTAAGGAGATTATGTCTTGAGGCCCTTAGGTTGCATATATTGAGTGTCGAGAGACTACATGACTAGCAATACCATTTACATAGATAGAAAACACACTCACCACCATAGATGGTCACAGGTTTGTAGATGGCATCCACCACACCAACTGACTTCCGGAAGGTAGTGGGCCTTGCTCCATGAGGTACAAGTTAGTATTATGGTGAGGATCATTTCAATATTCAATCCATTTGATTATGTTGTATCTTAGATTTCTCTAGATTTCATGATATATGCTTGGACATTATGCCTTTTTCTGTGATTCACCTTGGTGTTTAACATTGTGCCCAAGTAAGTGGTTTTATTTGGGAATGGGTTTGCTACTAGGAACTCCCTTAATGAGACATTGTACCATTCGTGACCATACTTACCACTTTCCATCATTATTCCTCTCCATTTCCTTATCCCTTGGGATTATAGGGCGTATTTACCCAAGAAGGGGTTGTCCCTTATTCTATGGGAAGAAGAGGTCAAAGGCCCATAAGGGTTGATGTTGGGTAAAATACAAAATCCTTCTATAAACCTTCTAGATGCTTCACCCAGGGGTCACCCAAGAAAGTAATGAAACACTTATCTTTGAGTAAAGGGGACCCACAATATAATAAAGAATGCTTAAAAGGTTATTTGAAGGATAGGAGGTCTCATCAACAACCGACCTATCACGTCCATGAGTATCTAGTGGTATGAAATTTCCATCATATAGTCACCAAACCAAGATAATGGCTCTCAGTTGCATGGCTGAGAGAAAGGGGGTCTCATCAAGAGGCAACCTTCTCATTTCCACTGGGTGTTTGTGGGTGACATTGCCATCATCTGGTCACCACGCCAGAGCAGTGATGCTCAATCTCTCCTTATGGTATATTGAAATAAAATACAAAGAAATAAAGATAAAATGAAATTGATGGGCTGGGAAAAAATGCATTGTGAAAGAAGGTACCACACACCCTCTACAAAGGCACCCATGAATGAGACACTATGAACCCTTGTATGTCATGAGCCCTATTCCCATTGAGTCTTGACCCCAACCACTTCATCCACTTTACATGTCTTAGAGAGGGATCCCTTGGAAGCTCTATTTTACCTAGGGAAAGATCTAACCAATAGGATACCTCGTCAACCCTCCCATATTCAAGCTTGACAAGTCGTATAGTGTCTTTGAGAAATTAATTGTTTGATATAGTGATATGTGATGCACATGCTTAGATGGATTATTTATTGATTGGATTCACTTATCATGATTTTATGACTTTAGATCCTTAGAGGGTGTGCTCATTTGTCTTTGCAGGACCTAGTTGGTGGACAATTTTTGGAGAACAAGCCTAGTTTGGGCTTCCATGGGGCTACATGCCCACAGGTTGGATACCAAGGGCATGCATGCCAGCTAAGAGACATCAAACTTCGATGGTCTTAAGTATGAATTGGATGGCATAACCTAGCCCTCACATGCCAAACGTTTTTCCTAGGAGAGGAAAAATGTCTCTTCTAGAGGCATGACGTCACCTAGGGGGGTTAGGGTTTGGTGGTGTGGTTAATGCATTGGAAATTGGACGTTTTGAGGAGAATTTGGCTTTGACCATGATGGAAGTAACTTGGATACTTGACACGTGGCTTTGGAAATCCAAGGCACCCTCCTCCTACACTAATGACTCTCTCCTAATGCCAAAACGCCCCCAAAAGGGGTGACAACCTTCTAAAATTAGGGTTTTCTTATGTGCAAAAGTGAATTTTAAATGAATTAATTTGTAAAGGGGTAATGATTATGGATGTTGTTCCCTAATATTGTGTTTTACCCCTTAATTTATGGATAATTCACCTTGGTGACATTTGTATAAATAAGAGATCATAAGATCTCATTTTTACAATAACTCTCCCTCATTATGAGAAGTAGTGGTCTGAAATTTTCTCTATCTTTGGCTCTATTTGTCTCTTATGTAATTTTTTATGGATATACTTATGAATGGTTGATGGAAGAAGTGATGCGCTAGCCTTGGAAGGCTTATCTATTGCTATTGTGGTGGATTATCTTGGCATTTTCCCTTGAATTGGTATGGTTTTTACATTCTTGCTATCATTTGTTTCAAGTCAAGGTTATTGTGCTAGGAACTAGGTGGGAAGTATAAGGGCATACATCCCCACCATATTCTTCATCTCATTGATTTCACTAGGGTTTGATAAGAGAAGTATAAGGGCATACACCCTCTTAGCTTAAACCCTAGCTAGAGAAACTTGCCTTGGGAAGTAAAAGGGCTTACACCCCCAAGGAGGTAGCTTCTCTATCTCTTGTTTATTTGAATCCATTAACCCAATAGTAAAGGCACTAGTCATACTTTTTTACATTGGAGATATAAAATCATTGCCTTGGGAAACGTGATTTTCGGTCATTTTTACTTCTTGTAAAGTAGATTGTACTCCTTGTTCCTTGTGCACCTCATAGACACTAGGGAATCCTCATAAAGGGGATACTTCTTGTTGTTGTTACAAAATTGCATCTTAATCCATTAGGGATGTATAAACCCTAACTTATTTTCTTGAATAACTCTCTTATCAACCATTGGATTTTGTTCAAAGTTTGCACACTTACTCTCCTTGGCCTAACGCACTTTTTGGAAAAGTTTGAGGGGATTTAAGTGGCTGATTTTATTTTTGTAATACATTGAATGTTACATCCATAACGCTGATATAATTTTTTTAAGACAAGTATTTACAACATCCTTATCTTTTGTGCTAGAATATTGGCTTTTCATCTTAAGTTTAGCTAGTCTTTCTCTTGTATTTTCTACTTGATCTCTAACACTTATTGAAAAAATTATAGTACCATTTACTTGCTGATATATATTGTTATCTACTGCAGAAAATTAGGGACAACAAGCTTAAATTTTTTATACAACTAACAAATATCATTGCAAGGTGTATTTTCTTGTGTCTCGCGCAGGTACAATCATCCGAAGAAGTATTATACATGTGGGGAAGCAATTACTTGACTTGCAAGGCATCTCTCCCTACCTTTTATTCCACTTATACTTGACCTCTAGGGGCTTCACTTCCATTTCCCTCCATCTCCACCTCAATCCCCCTAGGGTCACTTTGATCGCCTCGCTAGAGTTACCTATTCACCCTTGAAGTGCAGGACCTACATCGAGGTGACATTGGGTGTAGGATTCCCAAGTTGTAGAACTTATTTTGTGGTTGGGTCAGGATTTTCCCAACCTACAACTTGCACTATAACATTTTTGTGTTGTTTTCGGGGAAGATTTTGAATCTTCGTTGTACCCTAATGACACTTTGGTAAGCTATCCCAAATCCTTTCCCTAAGCTTGTCTGGCAACTCCACCCAAGGGACGTTCCATTTCCACTTTATCGACAAAAAAATTCCTATAATAATAATAATAATAAAACATGTCTAGCGACTCCACCATGCCACCAAATAAATGTGCAACCAACAAACCCTCCAAGGGTTGTAAAGCACCACCAAAAGGGACTAGTCCCCCAATGTCCCTCACCCCTCATAATTTCTCCTCTACCTCTCCTAGCCCTCTATCCTCACTTGCTATTTCCACACCTTTACCCATATCCACCTCGCCAAGTGTTACTTGGAGCCTGCAAAACAAAGAGGCACACAAACCTTTGGACATAACAAATATCCCTAGATCCCCTCATAAGCCCCCAAAGGAATTCAAAGAATGGCTACCCATCTTTTCAGGGGAAGTCCTTATTGAACTAGAAGATCACTTGTATCTTTTCTTGCGTAGTTTAGAATCATGTGACCAACATGAGGATATCCTGATGGAACTTTTCTATTACACTTTTGTTGGAAAGGCAAAGGATTGTTTTGATAACATTCCCCCAAGAACAATCACAAATTGGAATGTCTTTCAGGAACTTTTCACCAAAAGATTTGAGAAAAATAGAGATTACCAATCCTTTTGTAATCAACTCCATAGATGCAAAAGAAAAATAGGGGAAGATATAAGGGATTTAAATGATAGGTTTAACACCCTCATAAGATGTTTTCCCCAGGAGTTGAAACTTCCTAAATCTACCATTCTCAAGATATATATGTCAAATATGAAAGATCTGTTTGGGGGGTTGGTTAGGGAACGTCCTACTACTATGTTTGAAGCTCATGAGAGAGCATGTGAAATATAAGAAAACTTGGCTACTTTTCTCATACAAGGAGAAGAAAACCCTAATTCAGATTAATCAGATTGATGACTTTGTTTCACCAGATCTTCCCTCAGATGTCAAAATTTACCTACGAGAGGAATGAGAAAAATCACCTGAAAGGGAAGCTTGTCTCATGATCAACCTTTTAGAAAAAGAGAGATAAAAAACTTTAGAAAAAACACCTCACCCACCAAATGAGATATTGGAATAAAAAAATAAGCAATCCACAGAGTTTGCCGAAGTGAAATTCTCACAATACTTTCAACAATATTTTCAGAACCTATGGAAAAAATGAGGTGTGAGATCAAGAAAGGTAAAGAGAAAGTGCCTCTCCAAGACAATACCAAAACTAAAATTATTGTGGGTCATGACAACATAAACCATCAGGTTATGGAAGAAGGAATATACAACATGTTTATTTTGGTGGATTCCCCTTTCTTAGATGAAGAAAGAAAAGAAGGATCTTAGGGCCTAGATTTTGATGTTGCACACTCAAGTACAGTCTCAGGTGCATGGATAGTATTAAGGTCCCCGGATAAAGAGACCACCCTTTTTTCATACAGAATTGAGTTTGAATGCACAAATAGAATTTTTGAGTATGAAACCGTTATCCTGGGCATTAATATCGCCATCGATATGAACATCAAGAACCTACATATCAAAGGGGATTTCGACCTAATTGTTTCACAAGCCAATAGGAAGTTTGTTGCAAAAACCCAAGGTTAAAACAATATAGATATGTTGTCTGGGATGCCATAAAAAGTTTTGACTACTTTTCCATTGAGGCCATCCCTAGGTAAGAAAATCAATTGGCAGAGAGTCTTGTTGTTTCCACTTCAAACTTACAACTTTCCAAAGAAATCAGTTTCTACAAGGTGGAAGTCAACTTCAGACCTTCATTACCTGACAACTTGGAACATTGGCAGGTTTTTGAAAATAATAGTCAACTTCTCTTCTTTCTACAAAATGAGGGAGAATTCTTTGAATCCCAAATAAACTTATTGGATGAGAATGAAAGAATTGAGATCATTGATGTAGCCGACGAGCCCCTACCCAAAGGAATTGTTCCTTTAGAAAACCTGTTCAACCGAAACGATATGTATAAAGGGAAACCTTCCAACAAAAGCAGTGACAAGATTATTGAATGCAACATTGGAACTGAAGAATCCCCGAAGTTAATCAAATTTGGTAAAGGAACAACAACTGATGAGAGGGAAAAACTGACTACACTTATAAGAGAATTCAAGGATGTCTTTGGTTGGTCTTACAAAGATATAAAGGCCTATCGGGAAGACATTATACAACATGCCATTCCCCTCATTGATGGCATGAAGCCTTTTAGACAGAATCTCAGACAAATGAATCCAAAGGTTTCCCCAGAATGATCTAGAATTGGATCCAGGAGCCAGATGGGGCTCAAAAAGGCATAAAAATCAAAGTGCTCAGAATCTCTTCAAAAAGGACGTGTGCATAGGAATCAACGTTACGAACCCAACGAAACTTGAGCAGGCTCAAAGGGATGTCGTATGACCAATATATCACGATCTGTTCATTTTTCCAAACAAGCAAAACAAAATGATGATGGTACAGTCCATACAGTGTCACGTGGTAGATGACTGCACAGGTCGTATGGTCGTACATCTGACGTGGTAAGGTACATGGCACTGACATGGATAGACAGGTGGACCAATCAAGGAGTGACATGTGCCACCACTGCAAGGGTGACATGTGGCACGTCTATACGGCTGACGTGGCAGGTTCGTACGAAACATGGCACATATGAATGACGCTTATGTGGTAGGTATAGTGGCATGTGACATGGAAGACATGTGGTTGGAATATGTGGATGAATCAAGCACTGACATGTGGCAAGATTGTTAGCATATGGTACGGTGCCACGTGGCACCCATTTATTGGTTGATTGGTTTTGTAAAATTTGTTTTGAAGTCCATCGGATTCAAACCGTGGACCTCCATGGGCGCCAAGAATTCACATAGGTTGGGCTACCAGCCCACCTACCTGGTGGTTCTTAACACCATAGGGCGCCTCTCATATTTAAGTTTGAATGTGTGTTAAACGAGCGAAAGAAAGGGCTAGGGTCTAGCCCCATCCCCAGATCACAACAATTACCATATGTTTGTTCTCGTTGTTTTGGTGCGCGCAGATAGTGTTGGAGCTAGCTCCCGATTCCATGGTTACAACATAGGACCCAGAATTTATACCATGGCGCGGGTATATGGTGGATAGTCCCCGATCGCGAGCATATGTGATATGACCCTGCATATTAACAGATGGCGTGGTTTTAGTGGGGTTAGCCCTGGTCGATCGGGCTAGCATACCGACCAGGGGCATAACCAATGGTTAAACATTGGGGGAGCTATATCTGTGCGGGCGCGTGGAGGTATGAGCAATGGGCACATGGGCCACACCTGCAACCAATGACCAACGGGTAAGGGGCCAGCACACCAACAACCTAGCGCTTGGCCACATGGAGTGCTCCAGGTGAATAGGATCCCACGAAAAAGGGGTTGCGCCTGATTATTTTCCCAGAAGTGGGTTTTATACTTTACCTTATGATTTTTAATGGATTTCTTCAACAAGTTTTGGAGATTTTATCCATTTTTGGAGGATCTTGATCCCTTTTTGAGGCTAGATCTTGGGGGGAATTTGGGAGATGATTACCAACTTCAGGCCTATATAAACTAGAGCTTATTGAAGCCAAGAGGGGAGGTTCAAAGTAGGTTTATGTTGTAGAAATATTGAGCAAAATCCATTGTCATGTAGGGAAGCTATTGAGGAGTGCACCTTTGCGGGCCATTTCTGGGAGCTTCATTCATCCGATTTGGGTGCCGTCACTTTTGATGGGTTCTTGAGATCTGGTAGAAAAAGACCAGCTCATTGTTGTAATCCATTGACACTTTCATGATGTACTTGAAAATATTTGAAGAGAAATAAGAAATCTCATTGAGACAAAGGCCTGAAGACGTAGGCGAGATTGTTGAACTTTGTTATCACATTGGTGTTATGGTTTGTTGTTCTTCATGCTTATTTTTATATTTGTATAATGCTTAATGGCTGCTATGTTTTCCTCTTTATATTCCTCTTTCATTCATTTCCTAAATGGTAAATTAACACATGCATATAACTCAACCATTGTCATTTAAAAGATCTTTTCGGATCAAGTGGTATCAGAGCTAGTTGACGGTTGGAATTTGAGTTTGCATGTTTACTAGGGAAAAGCTCATCTCAGTTGAGAAAATGGCATCTAAAGAGGGAATTTCTCAAGATGATAAGGTTATGCAAAAAAACTCTTACTTCCATGTTCGAGATGGTGAAAGTGTTGTATGAAGACTACTTGGAACGAAAGAGATTGGTTCAAGAGACAACTTCAAAGAACAACAAAAGCAAAGAATAATTGAAGGAATTTCCTTCTACATCTGTTTCAGAAAACATCTCTGAGGTATGCAGTGGAGGGTATTCATCAATTTCACATTGTTCCCATCAATATGGTTTTGGTGCATTTGAAAAACATACAAGAGGTATAGGTTTGAAATTGCTAACCAAGATGGGTTATGAAGGAAAGGGCCTTGGAAATAAGGGCCAAGGTATTGTTAATCCCATCGAGGTTGTGGAAAGACCTCATTATTTAGGTTTGGGATATGGTGAAGAGGATATTGGAGCATCCTCCAAGATGGGTTCCAAAACATCGGAAGCAAGCGATGCTTCAAATGACCAACCTAAGTCATTGCAGGATCGATTCATGAAAGGTGATGGTGTATCACTCCTTGATGGTGATAGTGAATGTAATTCATATCCAAAGCAAAGTGAAGATAAACAAGGAAGGTATAATGGTCATGATTTTTCCAAATCTCTTTTTTGTTATAAAAACATAATCATGTAATCTGAATCTTGTGGAATATTTATCCTTGTACCTTTTGTCATTCACCTAAGCATTGTGTTGCCGAGTGTTGGAGGAGACAATCTTTGTACAAGAAGTTTATGTCGACCAGGAAGGAGACATGACATAAAGAATCAACTCCAAAATGGAAGAAAGAGAAGGGAAAACAAGTTTGGATGCCAAAAACTCACTTCACTTATTGCAACAGGGGTGGACATCAAGAGGCTAATTGTTGGAAGCTTAATCCAGAGCTTCGTCTAAAGAAGGACAAAAGGATTATGAATATACTCACAAAGGAATAGGAATTACCAACAAAGCAAGAGGAGCACCATGAAGGAAAGCAACCAGTCACTTGATTATGCCAGAAGTGGATGTCACATCTTCATTGTATTTTGCTTCCATTAATGTAATCACACATATTGAAATGATGCCCTGTTATAACATCATTTTTGTACAACATAGTGTTTTTTTTTATCCTTATGAGTATGTAATCAGTAAAGGTTAATTTTGTAACCTTTTGGAGGACCAAAAGGTCTTTAGTGGGGAGGTGTGATCCAGAATTAGATCCAGGAGCCAGATGGGGCTCAAAAAGGCCTAAAAAACAAAGTGCTCAGAATATCTTCAAAATGGACGTGTACATAGGCCTCGACGTTATGAACCCAAAAAAACTTGAACGGCCTCAAACATACGTCGTATGACCAAGATATCACGATCTGTTCATTTTTCCAAACAGGAAAAAGAAATAATGATTGTACAGTCCATACAGTGCCACATGGCAACTGATTGTATAGGTCGTACAGTATGTACAGTGCCACATGGGAACTTACTGTACATTCTGTACAACTGTACAATTGACATGGCAGGGTACGTGGCACTGATGTGGAAATACAGGTGGACCAATCAGGGAGTGACACGTGTCACCACTACAAGGGTGACACATGGCACGTCCGTACGACAGACGTGGAAGGTTTGTACGACATATGGCATGTTCAAACGATGCTTACATGGTAGGTACAGTGACATGTGACATGGAAGACACGTGGTTGGAAGATGTAGATAAATTTACATTGACATGTGGCAGTATTGTTGGTGTATGGTATGGTGCCATGTGGCCCAGTCATGGGCTGCCACGTGGCACCCATTTATTGGATGATTTCTTTTGCAAAATTTGTTTTGGAGTCCACCGAGTTTGAACCGTGGACCTCCATGGGAGCCAAGCTTTCGCATAGGTTGGGCTACCAGCCCGCCTACCTGGTGGTTCTTAACACCATAGGGCGCCACTCATATTTAAGTTTGAATGTGTGTTAAATGGGGGAAAGAAAGGGCTAGGGTCTAGCCCCAGCCCCCGATCACAACACTTGCCATATGTCCATTCTCATTTTTTTGGCACGCGTGGATAATGTTGGAGCTAGCCCCCTGATTCTGTGGTTATATCATAGGACCCAGACTTTATACCATGGCGCGGGTATATGGTGGATAGCCCCCTATCCCAGGAATATGCGATTTGACCCTACAAATTAACGGATGGCGCGGTTTTAGTGGGGTTAGCCTTGGTCGGTTGGGCTAGCCCATCAACCACGGGCGTAACCAATGGCTAAACATTAGGGGAGCTATATCTGTGTGGGTGCGTGGAGGTATGAGAAATGGGCACATGGGCCACACTCGCAACCAAGGGCCAATGGGTAAGGGGCCAATGCACCAGCAGCCTAGTGCTTGGCCACATGGAGCGTGCCAGGTGACCAGGAGCCCACGAAAAAGCGGTTTCACTTGATTATTTTCCCAGAAGTGGGTTTTATAATTTACCTTATGATTTTTAATGGATTTCTTCAACAGTTTTTGAAGATTTTATCCATTTTTGGAGGATCTTGGTCCCTTTTTGAGGCCAGATCTTGGGGGGAACATGGGAGATGATTACCAAATTCAGGCCTATATAAACTAGGGCTTCTTGAAGCCAAGAGGGGAGGTTCATAGAAGGTTTATGCTGCAGATATATTGAGACAAAGCCATTGTCATGCATGGAAGCTATTGAGGAGTGCACCTTTGTGGGCCATTTCTGGGAGCTTCATTCACCCGATTTGGGTGCCGTAAATTTTGATGGGTTCTTGAGATCTGGTAGAACACAACCAGATCATTGTTATAATCCATTGGTACTTTCATGATGTACTTGAAAATATTTTAAGAGAAATAATAAATCCCATTGAGACAAAGGCCCGGAGATGTAGGCGAGATTGCAGAACTTCGTTATCAAATTGGTGTTATGTTTTGTTGTTCTTCATGCTTATGTTCAGATATGTATAATGCTTAATGGCTGCTATTTTTTCCTCTTTAATATTCTTCTTTCATTCATTTCCTAAATGGTAAATTAACACATGCATAATAACTCAACCATTGTCATTTAAAAGATTTTTTCGGATCACACAAGTACATAAAGAGTTACAAAAGATGGTTGAGGAAGGAATAATTGAACCAATTAGATATTCATCATGGGTGTTTAATCCAATTATTGTAAGGAAGAAGACTGGTGAGATCAGGATATGTGTAGACTTCAGAAACTTAAACCAAGATTCACTCAAGGAAAATTAACCCTTGCCAAACATGGAATATCTTTTGCAAAACGTAACTAGTGCAGAGATGATGTCCATGCTTGATGGTTTCTCAGGGTATAATCAAGTTTTGGTAAGGGAGGATGATCAAGTCAAAACTGATTTTACCACCCCTTGGGGAACCTATAAGTATTTACGAATGCCTTTCATACTCACCAACGTAGGGGCTACCTTTCAGTGAGCCATGGACTATGCTTTCAGAGATCTAATCGGAAAGATAATAGATATATATCAATTTGATCTAACCTTCATTTCAAAAATGAGGGAAAAACACATTCAACACTTAAGAATTATCTTCCAGAGATTTAGGGAATATGGCATTTCTCTCAACCCTAAGAAATCAATTTTTGGTGTTGATAAGGGTAAGTTACTGGGACACATAATTTCTAAAGATGGAATCATGATAGATCCTACTAGGGTTGAAGCTATCAAGAAAATCCATCTCCCTAAAGACAAGAAATCCTTGCAATCCTTCTTCAGCCAGATTAACTTTATTAGGAGATTCATCCCAAACTTCGTCGAAATTGTTAAACCCCTTAAACAATTACTAAAAAAGGACGCTCATTTTGAGTGGGAAAGTGAAAGTAGGTTGTCTTTCGAATGTATTAAAGAGTAAATAACTATTGCACCAGTATTAGTTAGCCCGAAATTTTCCAGGGACTTCATAATTTTCTCTTTTTCTTCGAAAGATACCATTGCAAGTGTGTTGTTACAAAAGAATGATCAAGGAGACAAACAACCAATATCTTTCATGAGAAAGAATATTAGGGACTCATAACTGAATTACACCATCACAGAAAAACAATATTAAACTCTATTCAAGTCTCTCAAACACTTTCAAACCTATGTGGGATACAACAATATCAAGGCTTTTGTCCCCTACCCCGGCGTAAAGGATGTTTTATCACAACAAGATTTCCTTGGATCAAGGGGAAAGTGGGTGTCACAAATACATGAATATGATTTGGAAATCAAGCCAACTAAGATAATTATAGGACAAGGGATGGAAAAAATGATGACATAAATCAATCAAGAGTCCATTGAGGTATGACAAAAGGAGAAAGTCAACATCATCGTAAGTGATATTGAAAACAATGAATGGTATTCATACATCATTTATTACTTAAAAAACCTCACATGCCCTGATCATTTGGTGGAACATAAAAGAAGATCCTTGAGACTCAAATCTATGAAGTATTTCCTACCAAAGAATGGGCTTGGGTGGAGGAACCCAAATGGGGTAATCCTTATATGTGTTGATAAAGAAGAAGTTGATAAATTAGTCATTGAACTTCATGCAGGGCATTGTGGAGGCCATTTTGCAGCACACGCCACTTCCCATAATATTTTAAGAGCAGGGTACTATTGGCCGACTATATTCTCTGACAAACATCGCCATGTTAGAGCTTCTCATTCGTGTCAATTTTTTACTGCCAAGCAGCGCCTCCCTACCCTTCCCCTTAAAGCAATCATTGTAGAAGCACCTTTTCAACAATGGGGACTAGATTTCATCGGTGAATTCAAATATAATTCTAGTAACTAATACCGATGGATTTTGACCACCATTTATTACTTCACTATATGGGTGGAAGCTATCCCAATGAAGAAAACAATGGAATAAGTCATGATGAAATTCCTTGAGGAAAAAAATATTACTAGATTCGGTGTCCCTGTTAAGATAACCACCAACAATGACAAAGCCTTTAGCTCAGTGGCAGTCAATGAGTTTTGTTTCAAGTATGGGATTGTTTTGTCACACTCTTCAAATTATTATACTCAAGGGAATGGATTGGTAGAATCCAACAACAAAAACATCATGAACATTGTGAAAAATATTGTTGGGAAGAACAAGAAGAGTTGGGGTAGCAAGACCAAGTATGCCTTGTGGGCCGACCACACAACCACCAATACTTCCACCGGAAATACTCCTTTTGAATGTCTGTGTGGATTTGAGGCTCGCTTACCTATAAATCTCCAATTTCCAATGCTACAAGTATCCCAACAATTTAGTACAGATAAGGAAGCATTGCACGAGCAAATTGATCAACTCGTAGAATTGGATGATGTTGGGCATGTGTTATATTCTTTGCATGAGTAGTAGAGTATGAGCGTCTACGCCGGGCGCGCAGGGGGGGTTCGGGGGCAGCGCCCCCGAATTTTTTTTTCGCACTGGGACAACATATTTCTGGGACGACATATTACCGGGACGACATATTTCCGGGACCACATGATATTTAGGTGGTTTTTTCAACACATGGTTTTTTGCCAATGGTTTTCTATTTCTGGTTAAGGAATTAGGGTTTTGGACTAATCCAGGTCATTGTGTTAGGGTTTTGGATGCCGCTGGATCCTATATGTATATTGTATTGTAAACAATGTAACACAATGTATGAATATAATATATGCTGGTTTTCCTGGTTTGGGTTTCCAGGTGAAAAATCTCTGTGTAATGTTTGTATTTGCCATTATATCTTTTCTGTTCTTTTCTGAATATTAGTTTGCAGTAGATATTGTACAAGGTTAGAATTTACAGATGAGACTCAAAGAATGACCTTCGATCAGATGGCAAGGAATCAAGAGAGAGTAAAAGTAACTTTTGATCATAAGGCAAGACAAAGAGACTTCAAGGAAGGGGATCAAGTTCTACCGTGGGACAAAAGAAGAGAAAAATTAGGAATATATCAAAATTTAGGGAGTTTCTAGACCAGAATCTTTCTACTTATCCACAAAAGAAGGGACGAGGATGCCACTACCAGTAATTGGATCTCTCCTCAAACATTATTTCCAGGTCACTTGACTTATTCAGTGCCCTGAGGACCCAGTTAAGTAGGTAAGTCATTTTGATTCCCTGCATTTTCATATTTATTGATCATACTAGTTTAGATGCATTTTATTTTCATTGTTCTCTACTTGCATATTGATTTCATGTTTATTTGAGAATCTTTTTTTTAAAATGTCAAAATTTTCTTTTTCTAATTTAGTGGTTTTGGATTATCATCGTATGAGAACAAGGATGAGTAGGCCATCCTGCACTTGATAGTTTGATGTTTCCTTGCATGAACGGGTCTACCAGGAGATGTTGTGGTTCTTATGCACTCTATGATGAGCACATGTTCCAAAGTAGGAGCCCGATGTTATCCCAATTTTGTGGATAACTAAGGAGATTATGTCTTGAGGCCCTCAGGTTGTAGATATAGAGTTCTAAGAGAATACATGACCAACAGTACCCTTTACATAGATGGAAAACCCACTCACCACCACAGATGGTCATTGGTTTGTAGATGACATCCACCACAACAGTTGGCTACTAGAAGGCAGTGGACCTTGCTCCATGAGGTACAAGTCATTATTATGGTGAGCATCATTTCAATATTCAAGCCATTTGATTATGTTGTATCTTATATTTATCTAGATTTCATGATATATGCTTGGACATTATGCTTGTTGCCATGCTTCACCTTGGTGGTTGACATTGTGCCCTAGTAAGTGGTTTTATTTGGGAATGGGTTTGCTACTAAGAACTCCCTTAATGATCCATCGTACCATTCTCGACCATACTTACCACTTTACATCAATATTCCCCTCCTTTTCCTTATCTCTTGGGATTCTAGGGTGTATTGAATCAAGAAGGGGTTGTCCCTCATTCTATGGGAAGAAGGGGATGAAGGCCTAGAGGGGTTGATGTTGGGTAAAAGATAAAATACTTGTATAAAACTTCCATATGCTTCACCCATGGATCACCCAAGAAATAAATGAAACACTTATCTTTGAGTAAAAGGGACCCACAATATAATAAAGAATGCTTAAAAGGTTAGTTGAAGGATAGGAGGTCCCATCACGAGCCGACCTATCATGTCCATGAGTATCTAGTGGTATGAAATTGCCATCATCTGGTCACCAAACCAGGTTAATGTCTCTAAGTTGCATGGCTGAGAGAAAGGGGGTATCATCACGAGCCAACCATCTCATTTACACTAGGTTTTTGTGGGTGAAATTTCCATCATCGGGTCACCACACTAGGGAAGTGACCTTCTGTAACACCCTGTTCCCCCAATTTTTAAATATAACTATATTGGCCAAGAAACTATGGCAAAATCAAAAGGTGTGAATGTTTGATTTGATGGACCTTTGTATAAAAGGTCGATGAATGTAAATTATGTTATTTTAATGGACACGTGTTGCATGATTGTTGGAAAGGGGATGTGCTAAGAGAGACCATGAATACTATGAAAGAGACAGTGTAGGGGACTAGGAATGGTTGCGTTAACCTCCACCGAACCAGTACTTTGATGGATTTAATTGCTCAGGATCAGAAAAACCCTCTAACCCAAGAATGAATTACAGTCAGGCTGGTAGGTGGGAAGACCTCCTCAAGAGTTAATGAGGGGATGGGGCAGACCGCCCATCTGTAAGGCTTCCATACCTAACCATGGATTGGGAATTTGGGCCACACACAATCTTGTTGGAAAAGGAAGGAAAGGAAAGTGTGGGGGTCAGAGAGGAGATATGTGAGGAGTGCAGAGCCGAGAGATGAAGCTCTTGGATTCGAGGAAGAAATGTGAAAAGAGTGTGTTGTGATCGCGGGAAATAAAGACTGAGATGGGAGAAGGAGAGTAACCTTTGCCCCTATTTATTTTTGAGCCGGAAGAAGAGATTCAATCTCAAAGCATCGTGGTCTAACTCGGGGATTGCTAGTAGTAAATCCGTTAAGAGTGACTGAGCCTGTGGTTGGGTGGAAACAAGAACCCCTTCTAGCAGTCGCTTCACGTTATCTGGTTCTGATAAGTGTTTCCATAATTTATGTGTTGAATTGGGAATTAATGGTTGCATGCATGTATTTACTTATCTATAAATGGTTTCTGCATCGAAAAGGTTAAATTATGTATATACGTTGGCTTCCTTGATAACTTATTCTTTGTCTTTTCTCGCATGCTCTAGTTTAACTCTTGAAGGTGTTTTCCCCAAGGAGCTACCTCACAACTCCAAAATCGGAGCAAACCTCTTTGCACTGCTATCGTCTTGGTAACCTCATGATTTTACACTATCCTATTTTAGAATTTAAGGTTCTGCGAATTAGGAAGGTGTTTCTTTCAAACCAGTAGCCTGAGAGACCTTGAACTTGTGCCCACGACCTTAACTAAAACCCAGCTAAGAGTAGAGCTCATAGAATAAGAGTCATCTGAAGGTCCATGTGACTTGGGTCTAGGAACCTTGCATTAAGGCCGAAATGGGCTAGTTCATAATGGTTTCATAGTTTCGGGAGTTCGATGCCTGAAATGTCAAACTTCACGATAGTCAAAGTTGCCCAAACTCCCTTAGTAACAAGAGACATAGATGAATCAAGAACCTGTCAGAGGAGATGAATGTGAACCATTCATCGAGAGGAAAACCTATCTCAGTCATCATATTGACTCAAAGACTCATTAGAGTTAACGAATAAAAAACCAGCCGCTCGATTAGATAGATGGTTGGGAATCATTGCGGAGCGCGAAGGTGAAATTAGCAGATATGCTAGTTCACGACCCACAATCAACCAACGTCCTTGATGTCATTGGGGATGTAAGATCAACGACCAAGATTATATAGAGTCGGGAGAGAACTTCCCAGATTGCAGAGATTGGGCCCTACAATTACTCTGAACCGTCGATCTGTGAATGGAGATCGATGGTGGGGAATCATTGCGGAGTGAGAAGGTGAAATTAGCAGACATGCTAGTTCACGGCCCACAATTAAACAACGTCGTCGATCTCTTGGGGGTGGAGCATCAACGACCACGATTAGACCAAGTTGGGAAAGTACTTTTCAGATTGCGAAGATTGAGCTCTCTGATAAATAGCGAGCATGTTGGGGCCTCACAATCACTGTGAGTCGTCGATCAATGAACAAATTGGTAGTTTTTGGACTGTGAAAACCTGAGGGAGGTTGAAATATGAACAGACCAGAGCGATGAGGGAACGTGTCTCCCCTTACCGAACTATGTGTCAGCCCCTGGCGCATGCATACCTTGCCCATGTGGTTGGTGAAATGACTGGGATTCCGGGACTTCGGAGGAACACGAGGAGTGAAGTTCTAAAGTGTCGAAGTGTCGGAGTAGATCCTAGTCATTATCACTGGAAGGTACGTGGCAGTATATCGTTGACTCCAGAGAAGAACACTCTGGAGGAACGCGAGGAGTGATGTTCTGAAGTGCCGAAGTCCATCGAAACTGTCTGTTGGGAGGAGGATGCATGGCGCTCGCTTTGTAACTCTGGGTATGGAGTAATTTGGAGGAGAAAAGGCTTGGTTTGTTTGAAACTCCCAAACGCTGAAGTCCCAAAGTGGATCATAGTCTTCGATCAGGAGGGACGCATGGCACTCGATCTGTAACTTCGGGTACAAAGTACTTCGGAGGAGAAAATGCTTGAAGTGTTCAAAAATCCTCAATGCCGAAGCCTTGAAGTGGATCATAGTCGTCGATCACGAGGGACGTGTGGCGCTTGATATGTAACTCCGCGTACAGAGTACTTCATAGGAGAAAAAGGCTTTGGAGCGTTTGAAGACTCCCAGATGACGAAGTCTTGAAGTGAATCAGGGTCGTTGAAATCCCTAAGGACACGTGGCATCGGATTGTGAACTTCGAATATTTGTCACTCTGGAGGATTCACACGGTGGTTTTCTTGGCGACTATTGTCTTGGCATATGGTCATAGCCCATGGTCATATGAAAGTATAGAGGGATGGAAGAACTCGGCAGAGGATTTCTACTAGCTCTGAGCTCGGTTCGGAGCATGGAGACCGTGGATGGAAAGCTCTGGAAGAGAAGAATGGAATAGAAACCTCGAATGAAGGGGTTGATTTTCTTAGGAAAGATGAAATGTTTTTATGCTGCACCATGAGTGTGTTACAAATTGGTATAAGAGCATGGTTACAACACTTGGCCTGCTTGTGCTCGGGGATGAGTCACTTAAAAATCATGTTTAAAGTCAATCTTAAGGGTGACACCCCTACCTTATCTATTTCCTAAAAAATCTGGTTAGACTATTACTAAAGATAAGAATGAAAACTTTCTATTGTGTGTGTGTAGTTAAGAAAATGAATTGTGTTGCTCATGAACTACTAGAATGTTAGCTAACTTTAAGTGTTTTGTCAACACTCCAGCAGTCAGTGAATCACAGGAAATCACAAGCATAAAGGATGGAGACACACCATGAAGTGGGGGAGGGCTCCCAAAATAGAGATGAAGAGTTTGACGAGAGGAGGGTGGTGGAGACCCTTCTGGATCTAGCTGAAACTGTAAGGAGCCTTATGGCCTAATTACAGATTTGCAAGGATGACAACGAAAGATTGATAAAAGAGCAAGAGAAACAAATGGAATTCAATGTAGTCTTATTGCAGAGCTTATCTGATATACAAAGGTAGCTGCAACATGGACCTGCAACAAGCCATGTGGACCGACGACATACAGAGAGAATTCAAAGTCCACCTGAAATAAGAAAACGTGGTCCCATAAGTGGCCACATAGGGAGAAGTACCTCGAGGAAGGCCCAAACTGGAGGCATGGGATGCTCATTGAGAGAGTCCTCAAGAAGGGAACAAACAACTCTGAGGGATATTCTAGTAGCAAAAATAGCTCGCATTCTCATAAGAAAGGAAAGAAGTGAAAGCATTCCAAAAGTCATGACCCTGAAGAGTTCAAGAAAGCCAAACCACCCTCTTTCAATGGAGAGATTGAGATCGTCAACTGTCTAGTTTCTATTTTAATTGACCTTTGTTCTAATTTGAGTTATGCCCCCCCCCAGACTGTTGATAAGTTTAAATTGCAACCAGTTAGACATGTTAAGCCATTGTTGGTACAACTAGCCACTAGAACCAAAATAAAAGTAACAGAGGTCTTACCATCTTGCCAATTCATCATGGATGGGTTTCCCACCCAAATGACCCTTAACATAATTCCCCTAGGATATTATGACTTGTTGATTGGTATGGATTGGTTGGATGCTTATAAAACTAAGTTGGATTGTTACCATAAAACTTTAGAATGTGTAAATAAATAAGGGGGAAAGATGACCCTCCAAGGGATTCAGAAACCTCTCTCAGTGAGACAAATATCAACCCTTCAAATGAAAAAAATATTGTAGAAAGGGATGTCCTCTATATGCAATACATGTATTGGAATATTTTGAGGATGACAAACCGAACCTAGAGGATCACCCCATATTAAGAGAGTATAGAGATGTGTTTCCAGAAGACGTACCGGGTCTACCTCTGATAATATACATTGACTTCTCGATAAAAGTTGCACCAGGAGCAATGTCAGTGTCTAGGACACCCTATAGGATGAGTACACACAAGATATTTGAGCTCAAGCTACAACTAAAGGAAATGATGGAAAAAGGCTACATCTGGCCCAGAGTGTCTCCATGGGGAGCACCATCCTTGTTTGTGAAAAATAAAAATGGCACGCTTCGACTGTGCATAGATTATAGACAACTCAATAAGACAACCATAAAGAACAAGTACCCCTTACCAAGAATTGATGACTTGTTCGATCAATTAGGGGGTGCTTCCATTTTCTCAAAGATTGAGTCGAGGTCTGGATACCATCAAGTCCAAATCAAGGTTGAATACATCCACAAAATGACCTTCAGGACAAGGTATGGTCACTATGAATTTGTGGTGGTGCCATTTGGACTAACCAATGACCCCGCCACTTTTATGTTCTTCATGAAAAATGTACTCAGAAAATTCCTAGATAGATTTGTATTGGTTTTCATTGATGATATATTAATCTACTCCAAGAACATATAAGAGAATGAAGAACATCTTAGACTTGTACTTCAAGTACTAAGAGAGCATCAGCTCTACGCTAATGTTAGCAAGTCTGACTTTTTCCAGAAGTGAGTGCATTACTTAGGCCATGTCATTTCTGAAGGAGGGGTGGCAGTAGACCCTGAAAAGATCAGATCTATAATGGAATGGCCTACCCTAAAGGATGTATCTAATATCACATCCTTTATGGGCTTAGCAGGATATTATAGAAGGTTCATAAAAGGATTTTCCAAGATTGGTTATCCAATCACTGCCCTCCTGAAAAAGGGGGTTAAATTCACTTGGACATCAAAATGTGAAGAAAGATTTTAGAAACTGAAATACCTCTTGACCCATGCACCCGTGCTAAATATTGCAGATCCTAATAATGACTTCCTCGTGTGTACAAATGTCTGCAAGGAAGGACTCAGAGGATTCCTTATGAAAGAGGGACGTGTAATTTTCTACGCATCCATGAAATTGAATGAGCATGAAATCAATTATGTGACCCATGATCTAGAGTTGACTGCCATAGTGCATGCTTTAAACATGTGGAGAAATTACCTCCTGGGTAGGATATTTTTACTTATGACAGACCACTGTGGGTTGAGGCACCTTTTTGATCAACCAAAACTCAATGCTAGACAAGCTAGGTGGATGGCTCTCCTTAGTGAGTTCGACTTCAAAATCAAACACATAATGTTAATGTTTAAGCCATTATTATAGATGTTTGCATTTCATTAGATAACAATAGCATAATCCAAGATCACTGAGAAATACACAATCACAAGAGACACAACATTTATCCTGGGAAACCCTCTAGGGGAAGAAAACCTAGCAAAACTTCCTTAATATAGATAGCCAATACAGTGCCAAGAGATCTCTTAAACAAATAAAGAAAGTCCTCTCCCAGATATGCACCACTCTCTCTCTCCTTCTTCTCCAGCAACATATCTAAATTTGTTTCTCAAAATGAACAAGTGAGTTGTGTCTAAGTGAGGCGCTAGCCTCCTATATTTATACAAGTCTGGCATGTGTGAAGTGTCTCTTCACTGGCAGGGCCGACTTCTCAAACTGGGTGGGTAAACCCACCTTTATTATATTTCTGGGTCTTTTTATTATCTACTGGGGCCGATTTCTTATTCTGCCTATTACAATTGTCTTTTGACCAATCTGCAAAAGTGTATTTAGTCCTATTACAATAATCGACATGATCAATCCACAATGGGGATTGATCCTATGAATAATATATCAATAATAATAAGAATACTCTTTGCAGTTACATTATTTCAACACTCCCCCTTAACAAGAAGGGTATTCTTCAGCG
>JASDQU010436598.1:57109-68449 GCA_032191745.1 Picea mariana
TTGATGTTTAAGCCATTATTATAGATGTTTGCATTTCATTAGATAACAATAGCATAATCCAAGATCACTGAGAAATACACAATCACAAGAGACACAACATTTATCCTGGGAAACCCTCTAGGAGAAGAACACCCAGCAAAACTTCCTTAATATATATAGCCAATACAATGCCAAGAGATCTCTTAAAAAAATACAGAAAGTCCTCTCCCAGATATGCACCACTCTCTCTCTCCTTCTTCTCCAGCAGCATATATAAACTTGTCTCTCAAAATGAGCAAGTGAGTTGTGTCTAAGTGAGGCGCTAGCCTCCTATATTTATACAAGTCTGGCACGTGTGAAGTGTCTCTTCACTGGAAGGGCCGACTTCTCAAACTGGGTGGGTAAACCCACCTTTATTATATTTCTGGGTCTTTTTATTATCTGTTGGGGCCGACTTTTTATTATGCCTATTACAATTGTCTTTTGACCAATCCACAAAAGGGGATTTGGTCCTATTACAATAATCGACATGATCAATCCACAATGGGGATTAATCCTATGAATAATATATCAATAATAAAAAGAATACTCTTTGCAGTTACATTATTTCAACACATAAAAGGGAAGGAAAATAGGGTGGTCGATGCCCTTAGTAGAAGTGTGAAAATGATTCACCTGGAAGCAGTAAGCACCTGTGAAACAGATGTCAGTGAAAGAATCATTTATTCACAAGAAACATATGCATTCTTCAAGACCGTGACCTCATACCTAAGGAAAGATCCTACAAGGATAAAGTATGAAGGCTATCAGATGCTCAATGAAGGCCCGATGACCTACAAAAACAAATTGTATATTCCAAGCTGCGATGACTTGAAGAGGTTCATAATGGATGAACTACACAAGAGACCATATATTGGTCACTTAGGATATCAGAAAATGATCACAACCACTAGGAATCAATTCTATTGGCCTGGATTGAAAAAGGACATAGCTGAATATCTAGCTAAGTTTCTAGAATGCCAGCAAGTTAAGGAAGAACATCGACACCCAACAAGGTTTTTACAACCCCTACCAATTCCAGAATGGAAATGGGAAACCATTTCCATGGATTTCATCACCGGATTACCAAGATTGGCTAAGAAGAATGATGCCATCATGGTAGTGCTGGAGAAATTGAGCAAATCTGCTCACTTCATTCCTATCAAGTCGACTTGTAAGGCAATAGATATTGCCAACATCTTCATGAAGGCGATATTCAGACATCATGGAATACCTAGAGAGATTATATCCGACAGAGACACAAAATTCACTTCAAGATTTTGGAAATCCTTGATGGTTGATCTTGAGACTAAATTGTTGTTTATCATAGCCTATCACCCCCAAATTGATGGACAAACATAAAGAGTAAACCAAATATTATAAGACATGTTAAGGATGCATGTAATGCTTCATCCTAAGAAGTAGGAAGACTACCTACCATTGGTAGAATTTTCCTACAACAACGGTTATCAAGAATCACTAAAGATGAGCCCTTTTGAAGCCCTTTATGGTAGACAGTGCAAGATTCCAATCAGCTGGAGTAATCCAGTGGATAGAATTACAATCGGGTCGGACATGCTGAAAGAAATGGAGCAACAAGTGATTCAGATAAAACAAAATCTGAAAATTGTTCAGGATAGACAAAAGAGCTACGCCGACCGAAAGAGAATCCCCAGAGAGTTTAAGACAAGAGACCATGTCTATCTCATAGTTAGACCCAAGAAGAGTTCCCTGAGAATGGGAGCTTGTACCTCTGTATTGTGGACCCTTTGAAGTCTTATATAGAGTGGGACCTTTAGCCTATAGGCTAGCACTCCCTCCCACAGTAACGACACATAATGATTTCCATGTTTCATTATTGAAGAAATATGTACATGATTTTAATCATATAATTGATTGGTATGTGATCAAGGTGGAGCCAAAGGGAGAATTCCTACTAGAACCTCAATGCATACTAGACAGGAAGGAAACCTCACTCAGGAACCAAACCATTACACATGTCAAGGTGCAGTGGAAACACTTTGGCCCAGATGAGGCTACATGGGAAATGGAGGATGCCATGAGACATGCATATCCAATTTTTTTTACTTCTGTATATACATAGCATGTTTACATATAGAACATTGAGGACAATGTTTCTTTAAGGGGGAGGGAATTGTAACACCCTGTTTCCCCTAGTTTGTAAATATAACTATATTGGCCAAGAAACTATGGAAAACTCAAAAGGTGTGAATGTTTGATTTGATGGACCTTTGTATAAAAGGTCGATGAATGTAAATTATGTTATTTTAATGGATACATGTTGCATCACTACTAGAAAGGAGATGTGCTAAGAGAGACCACAAATACTGTGAAAGAGATGGTGGAGGGGACCATGAATGGTTGCGTTAACCTCCATTGAACCAATACTTTGTTGGATTTAATTGTTCAGGATCAGAACAACCCTCTGAACCATGAATGAATTACATTTAGGATGGTATGTGGGAAGACCTCTTCAAGAGTTAATGAGGGGATGGGGCAGACCACCCATCTGTAAGGCTTCACCTGACCACAGACTGGGAATTTAGGCCACACACAATCTTATTGGAAAAGACAAGAAAGGAAAGTGTGGGGGTTAGAGAGGAGATCTGTGAAGAGTGCAGAGCCGAGAGACACAACTCTCGGATTCAAGGAAGAACTATGAAAAGAGTGTGTTATGATCGCGGGAAATATACACTGAGATGAGAGAAGGAGAGTAACCTTCATCCCTATCTATTTCTGAGCTAGAAGAAGATATTCAATCTCAAAGCATCGTGGTCTATCTCGGGGGTGGCTAGTGGTAAATTCGTTAGGAGTGACTGAGCCTATGGTTGGGTGGAAATGAGCACCCCTTCTAGCATTTGCTTCACGTTATCTGGTTCTGATAAGTGTTTCCATACTTTATGTGTTGAATTTGGAATTAATGATTGCATGCAAGTATTTACTTATCTGTAAATGGTTTCTGTGTCGAAAAGGTCAAATTATGTATATATGTTGGCTTCCTTGAGAACTTACACTTCTTCTTTCCTCGCATGTTCCAATTTAACTCTTGAAGGTGTTTTCCCCAGGGAGTTACCTCATAGCTCTGAAATCAGAGCAAGCCTCTTGGCAATGCTACTGTCTCAGTAACCTCACGAGTTTACACTGCCCTGTTTCAGAATTTAAGGTTTTGCGAATTAGGAAGGCGTTTCCTTCAAACCAGTAGGTTGAGAGACCTTGAACTTGTGCCCACGACCTTAACTAAAACCCAGCTAAGAGTAGAGATCATAGCCCAAGATTCATCTGAAGGTCCATGTGACCCGGGTCTAGGAACCATGCACTAAGGCCGAAAGGGGCTAGTTCATAATGGTTTCATAGTTTCGGGAGTTCGATGCCTGGAATGTCAAACTTCACGATAGTCAAACTTGCCCAAACTCCCTGAGTAACAAGAGCCATATATGAATCAAGAACCTAAGAGAGGAGATGAATGTGAACCATTCATTGGGAGGGAAACCTATCACAGTTGTCATATTGACTCAAAGACTCACTGGAGTTAACGAATCAAAAACCAGCTGCTCGATTAGATCGATGGTTGGGAATCATTGTGGAGCACGAAGGTGAAATTAGCAGATATGCTAGTTCACGACCCACAATCAACCAACGTCATTTATCTCATTGGGGATGGAAGATCAACGACCAAGATTAGGCAGAGTCGGGAGAGCACTTCCCAGATTGCGGAGGTTGGGCGCCGCAATCACTCTGAACCGTTGATCTGTGAACAAAGATCAATGGTGGGGAATCATTGTGGAGCACGAAGGTGAAATTAGTGGATGTGCTAGTTCATGGCCTGCAATTAACCAACCTCGTCAATCTCTTGGGGGTGGATGATCAATGACCACGATTAGACTGAGTTGGGCAAGTACTTTTCAGATTGTGGAGATTGAGCTCTCTGATAAAGAGAGAGCATGTTGGGGCCTCACAATCACTGTGAGTCGTTGATCAATGAAAAAATCGGTAGTTGTTGAACTAAGAAAACCTAAGGGAGGTTGAAATATGAACAGACCAGAGTGACGAGGGAACGTGTCTCCCTTGACCTAACTACGTGTCAGACCCTGGCGCATGCATATCTTGACCACGTGGTTGGTGAAATGACTGGGATTCCGGGACTCCAAAGGAACGCGAGGAGTGAAGTTCCAAAGTGCCAAAGTGTCATAGTAGATCCTAGCCATTATCACAAGAAGGTATGTGGCAGTAGATCATTGACTCCAGAGAAGAACACTCTGGAGGAATGTGAGGAGTGATGTTCTGAAGTGTCGAAGTCCATCAAAACCGTCCATTGGGAGGAGGACGCGTGGTGCTCGATCTGTAACTCCGGGTACATAGTACTTCGGAGGAGAAAAGGCTTGGAGTGTTCGAAACTCCTGAACGTTGAAGTCCCGAAGTGGATCATAGGCTTCGATCATGAGGGATGCATGGCACTCGATCTGTAACTCTGGGTACAAAGTACTTCGGAGGAGAAAAGGCTTGGAGTGTTTGAAACTCTCGAACGCTGAAGTCCCGAAGTGGATCATAGTCGTCGATCATGAGGGATGCATGGCGCTTGATATGTAAATATAGGTACAGAGTACTTCAGAGGAGAAAAAGGCTTTGGATTGTTCAAAAAATCTCGAACGTCGAAGTCCCGAAGTGAATCAGGTTCATCGAAATCCCTGAGGACACGCGACGTTGGATTGTGAACTTTGAAGATTTTCCACTCCGGAGGATTCGCATAGTAGTTGTCTTGGCATATATTGTGTTGGCATATGGTCATAGCCCGTGGTCATATGAAAGTATATAGGGATGGAAGAACCCAAAGAACTTGGTAGTTGATTTATGCTAGCTTTGAGCTCGGTTCAGAGCATGGAGATCATGGTTGGAAATCTCTGGAAGAGCATAATGGAATAAAGACCCTAAATGAGGGGGTTGATTTTCTTAAGAAGGACATAATTTTTTTACGCCCCACCATGGGTGTGTAACACCTTCAATACTCTTTATGCTATATTGAAAGAAAATACAAAGAAAGATAAAATTCAATTGATGGGCTGGGAAAAAATGGATTGCAGACAAAAGTACCACACACCCTATACAAAGGCACCCATGAATGAGACACTATGACCCCTTGTATGTCATGAGCCCTATGCCCATTGAGTCTTGACCCCAACCACTTCATTCACTTTACATGGCTTAGAGAGGGATCTCTTGAAAGCTCTCTTTGACCTAGGGAAAGATCTACCCAATAGGACACCTCATCAACCCTCCCATATTCAAGCTTGACAAGTCGCATAGTGTCTTTGAGAAATTAATTGTTTGATATAGTGATCTTTGATGCACATGATTAGATGTTTTATTTATTGATTGGATTCACTTATCATTATGTTATGACTTGATATCATTGGAGGGCATGCTCATTTTTCTTTGCAGGACCTTGATGGACAGTTTTGGGAGAACAAGCCTAGCTTGGGCTTCCATGGGGCTACAAGCCCACGGGTTGGATACCAAGGGCCCGCATGCCAGATAAGAGAGATAAAACTTGGAAGGCCTTAAATATGACTTGTAAGACATAACCTATCCCCCACATGCCAAACATTTTTTCTAGGAGAGGCAAAATGTCTCTTCTAGAGGCATGACATCACCTAGGGGGGTTAGGGTTTGGTGGTGTGGTTGAAGCATTGGCATTTGAATGCTTTGAGGAGAATTTGGATTTTACCATGAAGGAATTAACTTGGATACTTGACATGTGGCTTTGGCAATCCAAGGCACCCTCCTCCTACACCAACAACTTGCTCCTAATGCCAAAACATCCCCTAAAGGGGTGACGTCCTTGTAAAATTAGGGTTTTCTTATGTGAAAAAGTGAATTTTAAATGAATTAATTTGTAAAGGGGGAAATATTAGGGTTTTTGACCCCTAATATTGTGTTTTACCCCTTGATTTATGGATAAGTCACCTTGGTGACATTTGTATACATAAGAGATCATAAGATCTCATTTTTACAATAACTCTCCCTCATTGTGAGAAGTATTGATCTGAAATTTTCGCTATGTTTGGCTCTATTTGTCTCTTATGTACTTTTTTATGGCTATACTTATGAATGGTTGATGGAATAAGGGATGCACTAGACTTGGAAGTCTTATCTATTGCTATTGTGGTGGATTATCTTGGCATTTTCCCTTGAATTGGTATGGTTTTTACTTTTTTTCTATCATTTGTTTCAAGTCAAGGTTATTGTGCTAGGAAATAGGTGGGAAGTATAAGGGCATACACCCCCACCATATTCTTCATCATTTTATGCTTCATCTCATTGATTTCACTAGGGTTTGCTAAGAGAAGTATAAGGGCATAAACCCTCTTAGCTTAAACCCTAGCTAGAGAAACTTGTCTTGGGAAGTAAAAGGGCTTACACCCCCAAGGAGGTATCTTCTCTATCTCTTGTTTATTTGACTCCATTAACCCAATAGTAAAGGCACTAGTCATAATTTTTTACATTGGAGATATCAAATCATTTCCTTGGGAAATGTGATTTTCAGTCATTTTTACTTCTTGCAAAGTAGATTGTACTCCTTGTGCCTTGGGAACCTCATAGCCACTAGGGCATCCCCGTAAAGGGGATTCTTCTTTTTGATGTTACAAAATTGCATCTTCAGCCATTAGGGTTGTAGAAAACCTAACTCATTTGCTTGAATAACTCTCTTATCAACCATTGGATTTTGTTCAAAGTTTGCACACTTACCCTCCTTGGCCTAGCACACTTTTTGGAAAAGTTTGAGAGGATTTCAGTGGCTTATTTTCTTTCTTTAATACATTGAATGTTACATCCATAAGGCTGATATAAATTTTTGTAGACAAGTATTTACAACAGCCTTATCTTTTGTGCTAGAATATTGTCTTTTCATCTTAAGTTTAGCTAGTATTTCTCTTGTATTTTCTACTTGATCTCTAGCACTTATTGAGCATCTTATAGTACCATTTACTTGCTGATATATATTTTTAACTACTGCTGGAAATTAGGGACAGCAAGCTTAACTTTCTGATCCAACTAACATATATCATTGCAAAGTGTATTTTTTTGTGTCTGGGCAGATACAATCATCCGAAGAAGTATTATACCTGTGGGGTGACAATTACTTGACTTGAAAGGCATCTCTCCCTACCTTTTATTCCACTTATACTTGACCTCTAGAGGCTTCATTTCCATTTCCCTCCATCTCCATCTCAATCCCCCTAGGGTCACTTGGATCGCCTCCCTAGAGTGACCTAGTCACCCTTGAAATGTGGGACCTACATCGAGGTGACATTGGGTGTAGGATTCCCAAGTTGCAACACTTGTTTTGTGGTTGGGTTGGGATTTTCCCAACCTACAACTTGTGCTATAACATGCATGAAAAAAAAAATTGCTATATAAATATTCATAGCATTGATGTCTGAGATTTGTTTCCAAATGTACTAACTGAGAGGGTCTATCTTATGAAGCCAAATATGAGGAGAAATGTTATTTTTTATATAATAGGTTATTCCTCCAATCCCTTTGTTATAGGATTTCTTATTCCATGTTGACAACAAGACAAATTATTCTAAGATAGGGACCTTAGATTCTTCATGCTCCCATGTTTCCACTAGAAAAATAATATTAATTGCACTCATGATCCAACTTAATATAGGACCTTTTCACCGTGGAAAGCCATGGTAGTCCCAAAAAGGATCTGAAGTATTCCAAAGTCATATTTATTATTAACATTCTAGTCTCTATCCTTAATAATAGCTTTTCTATTTCTAATTATTACCCATTTGTCTTCCTTCGTGATTTCCTTTACCTTTTGAACTTCCTTCCTTAATTTAGCGTGGTCTTCTATAATAAGGTCTTTATTTATAAATATGTATGACCCTTTTAAACTACAATATTTACTAAGTATGTCATATTTATGGTCATTAAAACTTATCTTGATGGAGATCAACCTATATTTATGTTTGATTATTTTTCCCAACCTCTTTGCTTCTACGAGGTAAGTTGTTTGAATTTGTGATTTTTTTTTAGTTCTTCTTTTACTATTTCTAATGTGTCCTCGTCTTTATGAATAATTATGACATTTAAGGCTCTTTTGTTATGCTCATGATCCAACTTAATTATCTTATTCATTTCCTCTTTGATGGGCTCGATATAGAATTTATTTTCCAAACTACTTAGGGACAAATTATTAGTTAGCTTGTCTTCTACCTCTTTAATCTTGTCTCTCATGTTGATATTTTCTTCGACCTCTCCTTCTTGGGTTGATTATTTATGTTTTTTAGTTTCTTGTAATCTAGCCTCCATTTTCTGCAGCCAGTCTCAAACCTTAATATTTCATTCTCTATATTATCTTCTACCAATCTAAATTTGTTATCGAGCATTTCCTCTAACTCTGTTTAAAGTTTTTCTTCTCCCTTCTCTCCATTTTTCTAAAGATTCTATATATTTATAAAGTCTATCTAGGGTGACTTTGTTGAGCCTTCCCTTCACATGTTTCATAGGTTGAGTTTTTCGGATATGTGGTGAAGTGATCATAATGGAAAATAAATAAATAAAATAATAATATATGCATGTAATTTAGATTAGCTACACGAGATGATAATCACTTCAAACTAAATCAACTTAAAAATAACCCTATTAGTCACTTGCTTCCAACTTTATTGTAGAGATTATAACCCTAAAATTTGTCACAGAATTATCCCTTGCCACAGATATTATAATATGTAAAATTATCACTGGGTAGAGATTGTAACTCACAAAATTATGGCTTTCCACAAAGATTAAATATGTTGAAGAGATCAAGCTTTGGAGCTCATTACTGAAACGAAAAATAACGTTCTTGATCAGGAGAAATCGATCATGTCTATCACCCTTCTCCAAATGCTACCCAAAATTGATGTCAATGGAACCAAATGAGAACATAGGGTTATTTTTTCCCACTTCGTCAAACCCTAACCAAAATCGATGTCGATAGAACCAAATATTCATCTCGTTGCACGTTCTTCTGCAAACCTAGGGTCGGATTTTCCACTCGTGTACAGGCCTGGAATTTCAAATTTATCTCACTTGTCAAGTGAAAATTTGATGGCAATCATTCATTTTTAATTTCCATCATTTTACGGTTTAGGCAGATTCATGAGTGTCAAATTTTACGAAAATACCCGAGTTCCAAAATTATATACTTGGCTAAGCCTTCCATGCCAAGCTCACTAATATTTTCAAAATGGAGGAAGAGAATTTGTGTGTGCTAAGGAAGGACAGACCCATACTTTTCTCAAATATATAGGTCAAGTGTGATACAATGTTAGGTAGCTAGAAAGGTAGTAGTGGCGGCCCAGAGGGCCCATAGTGATAATAGTGAAGGCCATTCAATGTAAGGTGGACTAAGTCCACTATATTATTAAAAAAGGCCCACTATGGTAGTTAGATATAATAAATGGGTAGTTAGATATAATAAATGTAAGAGGACTTCTTATAAGGTTCTATTTCTAGAAGATTCCTCCTCTAGAATGTTCTTAGGTGATGGTAGAACTATATAAAGAGGTTTAAGCAATGTAATGGTACATGAAGAGAATTATTGTATTTGGAGTGGTATCTCATTAGGAGGAAGCCCCCTCGAAGAGGCAAGTGAACGGGAGAGGTAACTAGAGAGGTAGTAGTGGGGGCCCAGAGGGTCCATAGTGATAATAGTGGAGGCCATTCAATGTAAGGTGGAATAGGTCCACTATATTATTAAATAAGACCCACTATGGTAGTTAGATATAATAAATGTAAGAGAACTTCTTAGAAGGTTATACTTCTAGAAGATTCCTCCTCTAGAATGTTCTTAGGTGATGGTAACACTATATAAAGAGGTTCAAGCAATGTAATGGGAAATGAAGAGAAGTATTTTATTTGGAGCAGTAGATCAATAGGAGGATTCCCCCTCGAAGAGGCAAGTGAACATGAGAGGATCCCTTCCATAATAGGATCCATTGTATGGTGTTGCCCTACCCTAAGGTTTTGGTAATAATAAAGTGTGGTTTCTTCTATAATAAAGTTGTGGTTTTCTATATTGTGCTCTAAATCTTTGTGGTATTTATGTATGCAAGTATTTGGTTCTTAACAAGTGGTATCAGAGCACTTTCCTTGGCAGACATTCTGGACAAATATTTTTTATTTTTGCAGATTTTTTTTTTCGGAGAAGAAAAAAGAGGGCCACGACATTTCAGAAAATTTCGGTATATTTCTGTGCAAAATTTGCAAAAACAAGTTGTATATCTGAGTTCCTCTCAGAAAAACACCCAATTTAAAAAACAGTTGTCTAAAACGGAGTCCGAGAAGTCAAGGTATTGAAGTTTTAAAATATGCAAATTTTTAGGGTTTTTTCCGCAGACGGTGGTGCGATTTTTTTTTATTTCTGTATCAAATGGAGGCCGAAATTTCCGAAACAAATTACAGATCTGAGTTCCTCTCACAATTTCACCCAATTTCAAAAAACAAAATCAGCTGAAATGGAGTCTAGAAAGTGAAGTTCTGAGCATTTTAAATTCAATAGTTTTTTAGGGTTTTTCCAGGAAAAAGCCACGATTTTCTGTCGTAACTTATTGTTCTATCTTTTGGATTTTTTCATGATGGTTGTGGGACCGAAGATTTCATAGGGTGCTCAGATGGCTATTTTCTCTCAAACCCTCAAAGAAATTCTACAAATTATTGAAGCACTCAAATCCCAATTGTATGACACATTGGATGCTAGATTGCATGACCTTGCAGATGGCCTCAATGATAGTTTTCGTAGTATTCAATATTCATTGGATCACATGCAGGAGGGATTTCTTATGAAATACATCAGAGATGAATATAATCAAGAAATATATGCTTGGTATGATTTTGAGGTCAATTGTGATGATTAATATATGGATAGTTGTCATTTCTGGGATGACAACCACTTTCATATTTTATTTGATGACTCTAATCCACCTTCTGTAGAGAGCATCAATGTGACAAATCGAGAGCCAATGATTATTACCAGTGTCCATCTTGCATATTCTACAGTGGTATTATTCCTTCCAGATTCTGCTACGACCCTTTTCCACTATGTGGATGGATCTTTTTATTTGGATCCACATGATAGGTGTCAGTCTTTAGAGCATCATTTTGAGTTGGTTATTGGGTTCCAAAATATTCCACGGGGAATTCACATGAGCACTTGGACATGGGACCCGGACTTACAATGGTGGTTGGACTACTTCAATATGGTGGATTTCATTTCTACATGGGACCTTGGTTCACTAGTCTTCTTCA
>JASDQU010436598.1:68651-88390 GCA_032191745.1 Picea mariana
ATAATAAATGTAAGAGGACTTCTTAGAAGGTTCTACTTCTAGAAGATTCCTCCTCTAGAATGATCTTAGGTGATGGTAACACTATATAAAGAGGTTCAAACAATGTAATGGGACATGAAGAGAATTATTGTCTTTGGAGTTGAAGTTCAATAGGAGGATGCCCCCTTGAAGAGGCAAGTGAACAGGAGAGGATCCCTTCCATAATATGATCCATTGTACGGTGTTGCCCTACCTCAAGGGTTTGATAGTAATAAAGGAGATTTTGCATATTGTTCTTGTATATCTGTTGTGGTGCTTTTGTATTCAGTGTTTGGTTCTTAACATCCAACTAGATATCCAATTAACCATTAACATTGTATGCAGACTGGGAGTGTGGGACTAATTAATTTTAGTTTACTGTTATATTTATTACTCCTCCAACAAACCCCTTTCCAACCCCTGTCACTAGCCAACCTAGGTAGGTTACACACCATATATATAGTAAACTAAGTACCTAGAATTTATGACAGATACACTATGAGTGGAATGTCGATTTGACGAGTTCATATTTTTTTTTATGTCAGTAAGTGTTGACGTGTGGATTTTGTATCCACTTGTCAAATACGTCTAAAAACAACAAAAATGTCCTATGAAACGTCAAATTCCAAGCCTGCTAGTGTATTGTGTAACTTGTATTCACTATGGAGAAGTCATATATTCACCGTGAAGTGTATATATATATATATATATTCTAAGTTTTAAAGATTTCTAATTTTTGTAAATCCTTAAATACTATATTATATTAAAAAGAAAAAATTATATATATATTAAAAATTTCCAAACATATTAATAATGCCTATTTAGATATTTATAGTTTAGGGAAAAAAAAAATTACAAAATATTAAAAGATTTCGTTTCTCAATATTCATTATGTAAATATATAAGTACAAGTTTTATATTCCATTTAAAATTATTAGTTTTATATTCAATTTAAAATTCTTACCTCTTAAAATATATTTTAAGAGGAAAATGAAAAAATTATAAAATGATTTTAAAATTTTGTTTATGTATTATTTAAATTTTAAAATATTTGGTTTATGAATCATAATTTTTTTTTAAAATAGAACAACTTTTTAAACAAATTAAATTATAAAATATTAGAAGATTTAATTTTTCAACATTTATTATCTAAACTAGATATTATATTTTATAAATATAAGTTTAATATTTTTATATTTAGTTAAAAAAATTATAATAATTTATAAATTATTTTAATATTCATAAAGATTATCCAAATTTTCAAACTCCATAAAGATTACCCAATTTGTCAAATTCCTCCGGTGATTTTATCAAACTTCGTTAGCGTGATTGGATGCCTAGAAACTCATGAAACCTCGTTAGCGTGATTGGATGCCTAGAAACTCATTATAGTGGGGAGGAGATACCCAAGAAAATAAAAAATCTACACTAGCAAACCAAAAAAATAAATATTATCCAATTTAATATTTATAAAGTTTAACCAATTATGAAATTAAATTTAAAGTAAAGTAAAGCTAAGCTTAATTCTATATTTAATCTTTTCTTTGATGTTAAGAAAAGTTAAAGATGAAAGAGTATTTAATAATTAATAATATTATATAGGTAGATATTATATATATATATATATATATATATTTCTAATGGTTAAAAATATGTGTTTTCTTTTGGGAGGTTACACATTCAAATCCAGAAGGGGATAGGGTATAGGGTATGTACACCTCCGTAGAGTCAAACAAACAGATAAGGGGGTCCTTTGTCCCACAAATAAGGGGGTCTCACACACCAATTTGATGTCTGACTTGGTCGTGAACTTAAAATTATTATTATTATTATTATTATTATTATTATTATTATTATTATTATATATTTGAGTAATAACTTAGAGGGAGGTTGGGGGGCTAGGGTTTTTGGAGGTAGGAGCGAGAACTGCAAGTTCGATGTCAAGGTGTGGGTGATGGATAATGGGTCATTTCTGGCTTAGCCACATGGATGAAGAAGTACAATTAATGGACTACTCGACATGTTCACTATCGGAGGATAATACATTCATCAATCCCAAATCACAATGTTCCTAATATGTGTACTCTGGTGTTGTCAAGATACAGGAGGGTGCGATTAATTCTTCTCCTATTTTAGAGTACCTTTGATTAGATCTTGTAGATCGCATTGATATGAAACTTTCCTGAGGGATCTGAAATTCAATGTTTGATGGGAGGCAGTTTGTTTTGGAGGTGGGGGTATTGGGCATGCGCTCGACAAGGAGAAGAGTCCTTGTGTGAATCCAAACCAAAGGCGTCAAACATTGTTGTTAGGTTTTCGGTAGGTTTTGAGCTAGTGGAAATTCTATCTTTGGACAACATTGAGGGTAGATAGGAGTCTCCTAGATTACAGGGTGGTGGAACGAGCTCTGGCCAGAATATTTTTTAGCACAAGCGTAGACGAAATGTTAAGTCGAAAGGTGGTGGTATGTAGGGACTTAGAGGCTAACCAGATTTTGGATATGGATGGACGTGCTCTCATTGGGATATTTTGTGGGAGAAGGGTGGCAAAGGAGACCCTATTTGTGTGGATGTAGGGGAACTAGGCTTCCGTCATCGGATATGCCATGGTTGTGCATATCTTATCGAGGGGTCGGATTGGATTTATTTTCAAAACAAAGGATGATGCATGGATGATTTTAGGGAACCAATGGTACTAGGAAAAACACCTAATTAGCATAAAATTGTGGCACCCCTTGTTTGATGTGATAGAGGAGGTAATGATAAGCGTTCCAATCTAGGTTAAGCTCCCAATTCTCCCCTTGGAGTTTTGGTCGGACTCGGGTTTTAAATCCATTCGTGAGGTTCTAAGGACTTTCATTATTGTTGATAATAGCTACAAAAAAAATGCACTTCGCTCGATGGCTCAGATACTCATTGACATGAATCCTTGTCAATATCTATATGAAACAATGGACCTGGTGGTTGTAGAATGGAGTTTTACACAAATACTTGATTATGTCAATATACCCTTCAGATGCTCATGTTGCCACAAAGTCGGGCATGTTTTGGCTTATTGTGAGTTGAGTTTCAAGAAGAAGTTCAAAGGGAGATCTATAAGGAATAGAGGGGTTCCAGATAATGATTCCACTTTCATAATGGGGCAAAAAAATGTGCAGACTTCTCCATGTCCAAAAATGGAACTTGGTAGGAGTAGTGGGTTAGGAACCATTATGGATAAACATTCGAAGAAATCCAAAATTATGATTGGTGAAATCAATTTCCCCTTGAGGGAGGAAGCTCTACACGACATGAAAAGCACATAACCTTGGGACTACTTTGGATATGAGTTTGACCTTATGAATGAGCAATGGCCCAAGTTGTAGGATTTGTGGTTAAAGTGTTCATCACTGTGTTGCCAAAACTTGGGTAAGTATAACATCTCTTCTCCAATTTTGAATTATGTTTCGAATGTGGATCTTTGGAACTCTAGGATTGATAAGATTGACCTTGTTCTAGACTTGGGTGAGGGGTTTCCTTCTTGGCCTTCAGGAAAAGAGATGGGGGATTACAATACTGAATTTCCTTCCAAGGTTGTTGAGTTGATATCCTTGCATGTCTTGAACTCACTAAAATCTTGTTCCTCTACTAATACTTCTTCCTCATCTTGGTAGGATCCATATTTACTTCTTACCCATTCCTCCATCCACACTTCAGGAGGTTTGGGATATGACGGACTTAAACTTACTAATATGAATAGGGTGGGATGGAAATAGGCTTTGAAGCTAGCACAATACTGGTCCCACTATGAAATCTCCCAAGGTAAAAAAAAAAACCCTCACTAGGGTCCTTAGTGTAGGACAACCCCCACTTGTAGACCCATTATGAATATTATGTTTTTTAATATGAGAGTCCTAGGGAGAAGGCCTAAGAAAATCTCTCTGAAATGTTTTGTGGCAATGGAGTGACCTAGTATTATTTTAGTACAAGAAACAACGGGTCCCTCAAGATTTATTATTGGGGAGCTATCTAATATGTTTCTTGGTTGGATTTTTTAAAAAGTGGTATCAATGGGCATCTCAGGGGGCCTTATAATAGGTCTATTCACTAACCACACACTAATGAATTGCTTTTCCATTGTGCCAAGTTTAATTATTGAATTTTACTGCAAGGATTTGGATAGATCATTTTCGGTTCTAAATTTGTATGGACCATACAAGGGTAGGGAGGATTGTTGGTCTAGGTTATTCTCTTATAATTGCTTGAGTTCAAGAGACTTGATAATTGTTGGTGATATAAATTTCACTTTGAGTTGGGAAGAGACTTGGGGGTATAGTCAACTCAAGAGGATCGTATGTATAATTTATTCAATGAACATATGGAAGATCTAGGTTGGGTCGATGTGGAACCCTTATCTTTGTGCTTTACCTGGTGTAATAAACATCTTGGAGAGGTTGTTGTTGCAAAATATTTGGACAGGTTCCTTGTCCATCATGATTTATTTCAATTCCTAGGTAACTACCATTCATGGGTGGAGAAGGTACAATGCTCGAACAATTACCCAAAGTTCTTTAAGTTTGAGAAGGGTTCGAAGAATCCAAGAGCCCCATTCAAATACAATTCATATTAGTTTGATGGTGAGGGATTTTTCCAGTTGATCAGGGAAAACTAGAGTCACTATCAAGAATATGTTGGGATCTTAGCCAATGTTCAATTTATAACTAATCTTCAGAATATTAAGGAAAAGACCTCGGCTTAGGCAAGGGACCGAAGGTTATAACAAGATTGGGCTCTCAAGGACATTGAAGAAGAAAATGAACAATTGTACTCTACATATTAAGGAGTACATGAGCCCATTTCATATATAGAAAGGTGTTGGTCCTTAGAAGCTCATTTTTCCAATCTACTTCTTGAACAAGAGAAAACATGGTGACTCAAAATTAGGGGATCAAAATACGAAATTCTTTCAAAAATTTGTCAACTTCTAGAGCAATTACAATACCATTTGGGAACTGCATAGTTCAAGTGGTGATAAATTGAGAGGGTTTATGAACTTGGCAGCATTGGGAATCAGTCATTTTGAGTCCTTATTTAAGGAGACAAAGTGAGTGAACATGGGAAAAATAATTAAAATTATCAATCAGTTTCCCTATCTCATTGAGGAGGTGGAAAATCATGCTCTCTTTGGTAAGGTCACAAAATATGAACTCTTAGCCATAATTTCTTCTTTCAAATGAGACAAAATTTTGGGCCTTGATGGATGGACAGTTGAATTATATGAAGATTTTTTTTATTTTCTCGATGATAATCTTCTATGGATGGTGGAAGAATTAAGATAAACTAGAAAAATACCTCGGTGTATTAATGCTACCTTCATTTTGTTAATTCCGAAGTAGGATTATCCTACTTAATTCGATGATTTTAGGTCGATTGTTTGGTGTAACTATTTGTATAAAATAATGGCCAAGATCATAACAGTTCGACTTAAACCAATTTTATCTTCTATTATTACTCCAAAGAAGTTCAATTTTCTCAAGGGTCTCCTTATTTACGAAGAAATTGGATATGTGTGGGAAGGTATGCACACTATCCAAAATTGGAAGCGTCCTATCTCAATAATGAAAATCGACCTCTCGAAAGAATATAACTGGATCTCTTGGCTCTATCTAAAACTATTACTTCTTCATGTGGGTTTTTAATTATCTCTAGTAAAGTGGATCATGTGTTTCATGTCCACAGTTTCATTAGCAGTCTTGCTAAATGGATCTAGATCAGACTTTTTTCATCCTAGACATGACTTGTGCCAAGGTTGTCCACTTTCTCTCGATTTATTTTTTTTGATAGAATATGGCCTAAGTAGGACTATAAAGTCAACAAAAGGAACAAATTCGGTGCAAGGGGTATGTACTGAAAGTATTACTTGTCTTCTATCTGTTGATGATGTCCTCGTATTCTATTATTTTGTGGAACATGAGGCCCAAACCTTTAAGGAAATTTGTGACCTCTTATGTGAGGCCACTTGGATGGTCATTAATCTGAACAGATATATTGTCTACTTCTCAAAGGTTAAGGAAGATTTCAAGAATTTTTTTAGAGGGCTATTTAATTTTACTTCTTGTGACTTGCAGACAGGTTTCAAATATCTTGGGTTCTCTCTTAAACCCAACAATTACAATTTGACTGATTGGAAATAGATTCTAACACGTATAGAAAATAAAATATTTTTTTGGTGCAACCACTGGTTGTCACATGGTGGAATAATGATTCCGATAAAGTCAGTAATTGAAGCCATACTGGCGTACTGGCACCCATTGGCACTTATTCCCAAAGGTATATTGTATCGTATCTGGAAAATATGTTTCAATTTTCTCTAGAAAGGCATTTCCATATATTTGGGCTCTCACCTAGCTAGCTGGAAAAGTATATTGATCCCCAAGGACCTAGGTGGATGGGGTCTCAAAGACATACGACTATTTGGGAAGACCTTAGCTACAAAATCCTTATGGGTTTTCTTGACACAAGATAGTCTTTGGAGACACATTTAGGTGAATAAATATATCTCTCCTGGTTCTTTGTTAGATTGGATTCAATTTAGGTAGAATTGCATGGTTAATACATCCAATAAATGGTGGGAATAAACTTTGGCATTCCCAATTTGGAAAATATCTTGCATGGAAATTTCGGTTCGGACAACAGGTCAAGATGTTATCTCGGGATGTGGGTATAATATATTTCTTCCAGAGAACATGGTAGTTTAGCTCCTGGAGTGGGGATTTTGTACCTTAAATAGAGTAGGTGATGATACACGTACAAATATATGGGTGCAAGGGTGGCTCTCCACCAAATACACTAGACTAGAAGGATGGTGGCATCCATTGTGGGATTGATTCATCAACATTATCCACAATGCTCATGTTTGTATCACATATCAAGAGGATGAATTAGTTTAGGTCTATAAATCTCCTGGAGGTGAAATTTTGTCCAAATTGCAGTATGAGGCACTACAAGATAGGGGGTCTACACATCCTTGTTGGTGGCATAACAAGCTTTGGAAAATTTGGGGTCCCTTCGTAAAGATCGTGATGAAATTAACTTACATGTGTTCTTGGAATGTTCATATTCTTGGTAGGTTTAGCGGGATATTGAATGATATATCAGAATAGTTCACTATGGAAAGAAACTTCACTTGTGGATTGTTTTAGTAAATATTTCTCTCACTCTGAGATAAGTTAATTGTGAGTTCTTCCTATCTTAGTTCTTTGGGGAATATGTATTGCAAGGAATGCTAATATATTTTACAACACTTCCTTCCCTGCATTTAAAACTTCTCAATAGGTCCTGGGACTTTTGGAATGTTATAAATGTGTGCATCACAATCCACATTGTCATCTCGATCATGTTATTACTATAGATAAGTCCATCTACTAGGGGGTTTTCGATGGTTCCTTCTAGGGTATGGAAAAACATTATGGCACTAGTTTTATTTTATATCTTTCTGATGTGCATTTGATAAAAGGAAAAATAAACGTGGGATCAAGGACAAACAACATAGGTGAGATCAAGGAATTATTTCCACTTATTAAAGTGGTTGAAGGCATGGGTATTCTTCATCTACAATTTTTTGGTGACTTGATATTGGAAATTGAATATGTTATCGCTCCAACAGTCACTCCCAGACCACAAATGGGAGTAAGCCCGGTAACATTCAATTTGTTTTGAGTGGGTTAAAATTCAGGAGTCAGAACAAGACTGCAAAGAAAGGAAAGAATAACAGAGGTTGTTGCGGATCAGTTCTGGACCGTTGGACTATGGAGTCATAAGTATTCTTCTTAATGAAGGAATTTAAACTACCTATCAGACAAAGGGTTTGCTTAAAGGTAAAGGGAATAAATAAGGATTTAACACAGAGATGAAAATTTACTAAGCAAAGATCCTCTCTGTAAATAAAATTAGATGTGTTTGAATAATGAACAATGAAACATGGGAAAGATAATAGCAGATCCTCTATCGCCTCAGGAATCCATAAATCAAAGATGCTACATCCAGAAAAGAAGATAAACATAATGTGTCTGAGTGATAAATAATGAAACATGGGAAAGATGGCAGCAGATCCTCTATCGCCTCAGGAATCCATAAATCAAAGATGCTACATCCAGACAAGAAGAGAAACAAAATGTGTATGAGTGATAAATGATGAAACATGGGAAATATGACAGCAGATCCTCTACCACCTCAGGAATCCATAAATAAAAGATGCTACATCCAGACAAGAAGAAAAACTAAATTGAAACTTAGAAGACAGTCTGATAAAAACAACTCAAAGGAATATTCAATAACATAATAGTTTACAATCCATGCCCCTCAAGATTACAAACTGAAAAATACAGTGCCATGCTCCTAAAAATATTTTGTCTCTCCAGCCTCTGAACCTCTCTCCTCTTACATATCATTCATCTGATGTATTTATAGTAAAAACAATAGACATGTCCAAGTCTTTTCCATCTATGCATCCTTATGTCAAACTGTGCATGTATTCTTCTATCAGATGCAAGATCATAGTAGCATGGGCCTACGGGAAAAATCATCCATCATGGTACCTCGGGCTAACAATTCTGTCTCCACAGCCAGAGCCCCCCATCCCATCTATTTATGGAATGGGATGAGGTTTCAACTACTAGTACTTGTTCATTAACTGATTTCACCTTGGGATCGGGACGAGGCTGGATGACTAGGGGGCGGCCACATGATGCTATTGTATTCAGTGCTAAACAAGCACATGATTTCAGGGCCATCGAAAGTAGTTTGAACCCACACCTCTTTTGGGCCTGAAACTCACCACCCTCCTCCATGTAGCTCTCTCGCAATATCGTGGTTTAGATTTCAGCCCGCTCAAGGATGTTTCACCCCCAAAATGAAGCGTGGTCGTTGATCTGGTTGCGATCTGCGATCTAAGTGCACTTGCTAAATTTAGCTCAATTGCTAAATTTTATCTCTCTGCCAACTTTAGGATCCATTAAAAACGTGTAGGGAGATGGCGCTAATGGTTTTTCATTGTGCAAACAAAGGACTTTTCCAACCTGCAAAAACTGCAAAAGACCCATGACAACTTCATGTGATAACATAATGGATGAGGGAGAGATACAAATAACAAATTTAGGTCTTAGTTACATTTTTTATTAGCTACAAGATCCAGGTGGATCTTGTGACCCATAAAAATTGATGTTCTCAAATTTTGATGAAAATGTCTTCATGTCGAAGATCTCGATGAGATATTTCCAATGGAACTTGAATGGGCTCAAACAAACATCGTATGAGAAAGTTATGGCATTCTGAATTTTTGGTCAAACAAGCAAAATGTTGATAGGGATGATATGTGGCATCACCAAAGACTAACATGTGGCAGTACATATGTGACATGTGGCAGTATGGATAGGACACGTGGCAGTATGACCTGAAATGTGCAAGTATGGATGTTGACATGGAATGTTGACTAGATTGTATGGATGATAATGTGGCATGCTAACTTGACTGTATGGATGTTGACTTGGCATGATGATTGGGATGTGTGGATGTTGATGTAGCAAGATGATTGGGTGTACCAAGGTTGACATGGCAGGTCAAAATTGCAGGATGAATAGGCATACGAAAGCTAATGTGGAAGGTTGATGTGGCACTTATTTGCAGGTTAACGTGGAAGAAGGTGTGGCAGTTGACAATGTAGGGTACATGAACCACCACGTGGGCCAATCGAAAGCTACCACGTTCCATCTCCGATTTTCTCAAAAGGGCCTTATCAACTCCAACACTTTCAGGCGAGTATATTGAACCCCTGAACCTCACTACAAAAAAACCAACCGTCTAATCAACGTGCCATCGATGGAACTTAACACGGATAGCCACAAATATTTATTTAAGGTGGTTGGGTTGTAACTATATGATAAAGGTGGGAGGTTCGCAGGCTTGACCCCACAAACTCCACCCAAAAAACCAACATATTTAACAATTGCACCAAGGCTCTATCTTATTATAGCAAATAATATGTATTCTATTTGTTATTCAAATATTGCATGGTCCATAAAATATGACCAGTCATGGATTCGACCATGCGACCTATGGTATATTAAACTAATCACTTCACCATTGTACCAGAGCATGGTATGTTGAAAGGATTCATCATAATTAACTTTTAAGTGTTGTTTTTGTTGTGTAAGTTGGAGAATAATCATTTTTAGGCCTTTGTTAGTGTAGGAAGAGAAGTGAAAGTTGTTCCCAATCATGTTGCAGTCTTCCTAAAGAGAACAAAGATAGTTTTGTTGCAGGTTGGAGACCATTTTGATGTAATCAATCATTTTTGCATATTTTAATGGATCAGCCACTCATTGTAATCGGACCCTGAGATGTAGCCTAGGAGGGGTGAACTCTGTTATGAACTTGCTTGTGTCTTGTCTCTTATATTATGTTGTTCATTTCTTCAATTCAACATTTCATTTATGCATAAATCATTCTTTTTTTTTAATTTGAGCAAATTTAATTCACATTTTATAATTTTGCAAATCAAGTCAGTGGATTTCCATATTAAGTTTGGTATCAGATCAAGTTTGACAGGATTTGCACAGTGGTGAATGTTAACCATGCTCAATTCCAAGTGTAGTGAAGGATCACTTGAAGAAACTAATCCAGAAATTGGATGCGCATTCCGAAGATGAGCGATCTCATCACCAAGAGAAGGACATCCTTTTGGTTTTGAGGAGGCTTTCTTTGAAGCATTCATGGTGATGGAATCTATGGTAGAGTAATTGTACAGGGAATGAAACAAGGTCAAGGAAAGTGGTCCATCGAGAACAATTAAAAAAGTGGACGGAGATGGTGGTGACCCTCTTAAGACTCCTCCATCCACGCCATCTTCATCCTCTTCTTCTAGTTCGAGTGGAAGCTCTTCTTTCAAGAAACATTATAAGAAAACTCCTTCTGATTTTCCTTTATTGAAACTTGATGTTAGGTTTGATTTTCCCATGCATCATGGTGAAATTAATGCATAAAAGTTGGATAATTGGATCAAGCAACTTGAAGTTTATTGTAGGATTCAGAAGATTGTTGATGATAATACAAAGATCCAACTAGCCACTCTTCGAATGGAAGGCACAACTTCGATGTGGTGGGAGAGGAAGACTTGGGAATATCTTCTTCAAAAGGGTAAAATAATTTCCTCTTATTCTAAGTTTATTGTTGCATTAAAGAAACAGTTTTATTCATTAGGCTACATGCAACAAGAAATGATGGATTGGAAAACATTAAGGAAAAGTAAAGAACACAGTGTATAGGAGTATACTCAGGAGTTTAGGAAAAGAGATTTGATATTAGGAATTCTTGTGTACTCACAAGAAAATTTGTTAAAGTATATAGGTGGATTACATGATTATTTGAAGCATACAATACTTATGTTTAATCTGACTAATATTGATGAATTTAGTGTATAAGAAACTCACCTTGAGTCGGGTAGAAGGAATGACCATGGAAGTTTCTCAACAGAATCCGTTCAACCAAAAGAAGCCAAGAACAAAGGGATTTTGAAACTGAAACAAATTGCTACAATGAAGAAGGATGATGAGAAACCATCTTGTTCTCATTGTCAGAAGAAATTACATGATGAGGATCATTGTTGGAAATTTCATCCATAAATGAAGCCAAATTGGGCTTGGCATTAGAAAGGTAAAAAGAAGACTGCATCCATAGTTCAAGATCTTGGATTAGATTCTAATGATGGAACTAAGGTTACAGTTATGGTCATCAAAGGTATATTTTTTGTTGCTAGTTCTAGTTCATGTGCTTCTTCTTCAAAGGATAATTTAATCCATGATGAAAGGAAAAGAAATGAACGGTTTCATATACGAGTCATCTCAAAACACACTAATATAGACACACTTGTTGATAATGGATTGCAAGTAAATCTTATTTCAGAGCAAGTTGTTAAGAATTCAGGATTGGAGACTATGCCTCATCCTAGAATGTATCCTTTGGGTTGGGTTTGTGAGAAGGTTAAGTTACATGTAAGTAAGAAATGTAAATTAAGATTTGCAATCACATCCTGTTTCATAGATGAGGTAGAGTTGGATGTGGTTTCACTTCACATTTGTGGGATTGTTTTGGGAAGTCCATACTTATATGATAGAAAGGCCATTTTCTACAGGGAACAGAACAAGTATCGTATTTTCAAATATGGGATTGAGTTCATTGTGAGAGATCATCAAATGAAGACTAATTTGTTTATTATCACTACTAGGAAAATGAAAATACTAGTTAATGCAAGCAAGAACTTGCCACTCATGTCTGTAAAAGATAAGGAATAATGTGATCCTAGAAATGAAGTAGTTAAGTTTGATTCTAACTATAATGAGATGTTTCGGGATTCACAAAAAGTACAATATGATATGTCACTGCATGAAAGTATCCAATATCCAGGCTTATAGTTTGTGGTTGAAAGTAAAATATATCCTTTGGTTTATGTTTCTCCCATTAAGAAGGACAAATATGTTGTTGATTCATTCCCTTTTGCATTTTTGTATTCAATTTTGTTGTTTATTTTTCTAATAGTTAGTGGAGTATGGTTAGAATTTGCAACAATGAATATTAATGTTTGGGAAATGCAAGGAATGATTAATTTGATTAACAATATTATTTTAGTTTTCATCTTTGTTGTGATGAGTCAGATGAACATTATATGAGCAATATGGATGGATGATACTAAACAAGTGAGGCAACAGTACCCTCACTTCATTTTTGAATGAACCAGACTTTTGGTGGTCCAAAATCTTCTCAGTGGGGAGGAACAATCTATGTGGATTGTGTGACACATAAAAAATGATGTTCTCAAATGTTGATCAAAAGGTCTCCATGTTTAATAGCTTGACAATATATTTCCAATGCAACTTGAACGGGCTCAAATAGACAATGTATGAGAAAGTTATGGCATTCTGAAGTTTTGGTCAAACTAGCAAAAATGCTGACAAGGATGACACGTAGTATCACCAGAGACTGACATGTGGTGGTATGAATGTAACACATGGTAGTAAATATAGGATATGTGGAAGTATGGATAGGATAAGTGGTAGTACATATGTTTATGTGGCATGTTGATTCAATCATACAAATGTTGATGTGGCATGATGACCAGACCATATGGATGTTAACGTGGCATGCTAACTAGACCATACAGATGCTGATGTGGCATTCTGACTATACCATATATATGTTGACATGGAATACTAACTAGGATGTATGGATGTTGATGTGGCAGGTTGACTGGGCTTATGGATGTTGATTTGGCAGGTCGACATGGCGTTGATTTGCATGTTGACGTGGCAGAAGGCGTGGCAACTGAATGTGCAGGGTACATGAGCCACCATGTGGTCCAATTGAAAGATGCCATGTAGTAGCCCAAATTTTCTCAAAAGGGCCTTATCAAATTCAAATCTATTGGGTGAGTGGATCGAAGCCCCAACCTCACTACAACAAACCAAATGTCTAACCAATGTGCCATCGGTGGAACTTAACATGGATAGCCACAAATATTTATTTAAGGTTGTTGGGTTGTAAATATATGCTAAAGGCGAGAGGTCTACAGGATTGAACCCACGACCTCTACCTAAACAAATGACATATTTAACCATTGTGTCAAGGCTATGTCTTGTTATAGCAAACAATATATATTATATTTGTTATTTAAATATTGCATAGTCCATAAAATCCGACCAGCCACGGATTCGACCATGTGACATATGGTATATTAAACCAAGCACTTTACCATTGTGCCAAATCATGGTATGTTGAAAGGATTTAGCATAATTAACTTTTAAGTGTTATTTTTTCTATGTAAGTTAGAGAATAAGCATTTTTAGGCCTTTTTTAGTGTAGGAAGAGAAGGGAAAGTTGTTCCCATTCATGTTACAGTCTTCCTAAAGAGGCCAAAGATAGTTTTGTCACAGGTTGGAGAACATTTTGATGTAAGAAATCATTTTTGCACATTTTAATGGATCAGTCACTCATTGGAAGAAGACTCAAAGATGTAGCCCATGAGGGGTGAAATCCGTTATCAACTTGCATGTGTCTTGTCTCTTATATTATGTTGTTCATTTCTTCAATTCAACATTTCATTTATGCATTAAGCGTTTTTTTTAATTTGAATGAATTTAATTCACATTTTATAATTTTGCAAATCAAGTCAGTGGATTTTCAGATCACTGCATGTGATTGCTTCTAGATTCTCACAAATCAACTTTTCATGTGTATTTTAGTAACATAATTATTTGTTCGATGCCCTATCCAAGGAATCTCTCTTGTTGCAAGAATGTAATTTTGTATTAGAATAATTCTCTGATGTAGGTCACGTCTTTCTCAGAGATGGATTACTTTTTGCACTCTAATTTTTGTTTTTCTTTCTACCGGTCACCATAGGGGATAAAACAATTTGATCTTGGGTCTTAGTTATGGGACCTAATTTTGTGGACTTTTGTCTTTTTTTTTCTACTAGAAACCGCGTGTTTCCAGATTTTGAAGCTCTTGTTGTAATGTGCCTATGTACCTAAGGAGTGTATCTTCAACTTTTCTTAAATAGAAGTCATGTTTTTGTTTTGTTTTTTTCTAGGAGAAAAAAAAAGATATCGAATATTTTTGTCAATTGGGTTTAGCTCAGGTGGTTGGGAGGAATGATTGTTATCCCCCACTTGGGTTCAATTCTCATAAGTGACATGATGAAATCAAAATGAGTTTATTGTTGTAAAAAGAAACATCCCAAGATCACCATAGTTTTGTTCAGTTAAAAGGTTAGGAAGGTTGGTACTATGACAAATCTTTTGAAATTGAGATGTAATATAGGTATAAGATGGACATTATAAGATAAATTACTTTTCATCTTCAACTCTTTTAGTGACACAAAGGTGACATACTCTTTCATCCCATGACATTTTGGGAATTGACCAATTCCCAATTTCAGTATGGAGCACATAAGCATTTTTTCTTATCTTAGAAAGAGAGATACTTTTGATATTATAGGTTAGCATTGATAACCTCCCTATAATATCTTAATTTCATTTTTCCCTCTAGCTCTTTATCACACCACAATTTATCCTTAAATTTTGATGTAATAATATTTTTAATACTATCCTTATTCTACAATATGACCTCTTCCTTTATTCCCCAATGGTTTAGCAAAGACCACGAATCCTTATACCATCCTTGCCTGAGCCAAAGGTGGTTTTGGATGGAGTTTGAAGAAATTTTAGGAAACATATTGTCTTCCATGTTGTTTAACTTGTTATTATACATTAGGTACCTGTTCATAACCATGATCTCAATGGGGGAAAGGGTCACTTCTATGAGGAGGATAGGATAGGGTGTATTTCCTTTAATTTTGAGATTATATGTTATAAAATTCTTTTGGATTTGTTGTATCTTTCTCCACAAATCTCTTGAGATGTTGCATCCCCAAACTTCACATCCATATAAAATGACAGGAGTAACAAGAGTCTCAAAGAAGAGTTTTTATTATCCCACATCCAAAGATCCATTGGTTCACAATTTTTTTCAAGCCCATAATAAGCTTTCCACCCTCCATTTATCCCTTTCTCAATGCTATAATTCCTTTTGAGCTAGTGATGAATATCGATTCTAATATATTTGTATGAAGGAACTTCCTCCAAGTTGTTGTTGTCATGAACAAAAGTATAATAGTGGTCTTATTGGATTTAATTATCATGACTTTGTTGTGTCGATATTAACAATCATACCCATATTAGAGCATAAATCCTTAAGGATTCTTAGTTGTTTACCAAGATGATAGGGACTCCTCTCCATAAAAAAAATATCATCGGCATAATGAAAAAGAATGATGATTGTGCTCCCATTTGTGAGCCCCTTAACCTTGGACTCTATGTCTTCCAAAGAAAAAACTTCATCCTCTATCGGAACGTTGGGAATGGTCTCCATGGTGTTAGCGGATTGATAAACATTTTTAAGGTAGGAATTCTAGTATTTCAAGGGAATCATATTGTTTTCTTTAGTTTTGTGAATTAGAATTTGCCTCCAGAACTTCTTAGGATCAAGCTTATATAGGTGCAAAAGTCACTCTTGCTTTCTATTTATATAACACCTTTTTTCCCTTTTAATTAGGGATTTGTATGTATTTATATTATTGATATTTAAGGGATCATTAGAATCATCCCTATCGGATTTCCTATCAATTTTACATTTGTTATCATACCAAGGGTTGGTTATTTTATTATTCCTTTTACATGATACCTCGATAGAGAACTTGTTAATGGAAGTAGAAAGGGTTGTTGCAAAATTATGACCTATATGACTTCAATGTTGTCCTTGTAAGTTAGGAGATGTAAATTATTATTTAAATCCTTTAAGAAGAGATCAACTTTACTTTTTTCAAAAAGAAGGTGCCTTTGATTATCGAAATTTTGTTCAATGGGGATTTTGTGCATGACATAGTTTAGAGTTAGGGTTAAAGGTTGATTTGTAAATTGTTGTGGATATTCCATTGGAACAATTTGTCACAATAGATATGATAAATAAAACTGAAATCTACCTATGAAGGTTAAATTTCTTTAGATTTCTAGAATATTTAATTATTGATTTTCTTCTTATGCATGAAATAGGTAAAATGTGGAAAATAGAGAACAGTAAAAATACAGTCACACACCATCCACAAAATGACACAAAGATTTTCTCTGGGAAACCCTTATGGGAGAAAATCCAGCTAGAAGGTGAGACTACTCTGCTCTCTTTTCTCTGTTATGGAAATAATGCAAGTACAAAGGAGAAGGCACTCTCTATGGAGTTACCTAAGACTTGTGGCCTATTAGGTTTCTACATAACATTAAACCCCTCTGATATTCCCTCTAATGTCCCACTCCCAGTTTCTCTGCTCATCTATGGAACAAAATACAATAGTATAAAATGGAACACCTTCTCCTCCTTGTGGTATGGTATTTAACATATCCTGATATCCATCCATGGGTAGGTTTTTTACTTCTTCAACCCTCAATTTTGATAGGGTTTTGGACCTTCTAGAATATTCTTGGAATTACAAACGTAGCTAACCCCATATGCATGAGTAATGGGGGTTGACATGGAATCCTCTCATACCATGGTGGTCAACATGGTAGGTCAACTTGCGGGAGGCATAACTTTTGCATACGAGTTCTGATTGATGCAATGTTTGCACCATTGGAAAGGTATCAATGTGTAGAATAGTGTCATGGGATCCACTCTATGCTTGGAAATTTTTAATCCAAAAAAATGTCGTTTGATGCCTCTAAATAGACTTGGAAGGTTCTAAACTCCAATTTTCTAAATTGGGACCTACCACTAAAATGGCCCTGCAAGCTAATTCCTCCAATTTTTTCCACTATGAAAGGATCAATATAGATTAAAAACAATATAATGATCCAATCCAGATCATACCTTTCCATTTAGGGAGTCTTTTTGTACCCAAAATATTTATTGGATGAGGTGAGGAAATCTTTCCTCTACCTTCTCCTTGGAGTACCACTTTGTTTTTCCTGGAAATTGTCCTTTTAACCCAATCTGCCAAAGGTCATGATGCCATTGTCTTGTAGCTATGAACTGCTTCTGCAAAATTGTACCCTTTTCCAACTTTGCTTGAGCATATCGTTCTAAGTCCTCTTTGGAATGTAGGACATGCTCCTCCTCCTAATCCAACATGGAAAGCGTGTAGAGTTTGAGATTCTCCACATTCACTACTGAGTAGCTGCGCATGTATGGGGGTAGACTAAGTCTATAGGCATTATCTCCCACCTTTTCCAATACCTCATAAGGACCATACTGCAGAGCCTTAATATTCTTACCGAGACCCTGTAGCCTTTCCTTATTCAGTTGTAACCATACTATGTCTCCCACTCTAAATGTTCTTTATGTGCTGTGTTGGTCATGCCTAGCCTTGCAATTTTCTTGTGACTTTTTCAATGTCTCTTGTACTTGCAAAAGTAATTTCCTGACATTCTCAACAAATTTTTCTCATGTGAGGTCCTCCATCACTCCTCTTTGTTTTCCATATACAACATCTAAGGGTGAAGGTGGAAAATACCCAAAGCAAGTTTCAAAAGGTGACTTACCAGTGGAAGTGTGGACTGCTCTATTATAAGAGTGTTGTATATAGATCAAATTTTCATCCCAAGTATTTGGAAGCTTCTAATTGTAACCCCTCAAAAGTTGCACCAAAGTCATGTTGACTACTTTTTTCTACCCATCTTTCTGTGGATGGAATGTTGAAGACCTATTCAACTTAGTGTCCATCTTCTCCCACATTGTAGTTCAAAATGCAATGAAAAATCTAGTATCCCTATCTAAGATGATGCTCCTTGGTATCCCAAAGTGCACCCAAACCTGTTTAAAGAACAAGTTTGTTTCTTATTTTCCATTGATGGTATTTTACAAGGAATGAGAATGCACATTTTGTTGAACCTGTCAACAATCACAAATAAATAGTCATGTCCCTTCTGTGTGGTTGGTAAACCTACCATAAAATCCATTTAAATTTTTTCCCAAGGTTGAGTCGGTACAGGTAAGGGATGGTATAGACCTTGCTTCTTGTTACTAGGATTTCTAGTACAACAAAGTATACATAATTTAATATAGTGTGATACGTCTTCTTTCATTCTAGGTCAGTACACATACCTTTGTAAATTGACAATTATCTTCCTAACACAAAAATGTTCTGCAACCTTGGAGGTGTGAGCCTCTTTGATAAGTTGCAATCGTTCACCTTTAGGGACACAAATATTTTCAAGATTGTAGAGTAAACCATTTTGGAAATGTTGGTTATCCTTATCTTCACCTTCTTATATATGAATTTGTCCATGTAGCTGCTAAAAAACATCCTTGAATTCCTCTTCTTCTATGTATTTCTCTTTGTATGCATCATGAGTAAAAGGCTCCATGTGCATTAGAGTTCCCAAAGTTGTAATCTTGGATGTGGGTCATTGTGAAAGCATGTATTCCAACTTATTTGTGACACCCTTCTTATACTTGATGACTAGATGAAATTGTTGTAAAAACCCCATACACTTGTAATGACTAGTTTTTTGTAGCTTAGTCTAGGCTTGCAAATATTGTAGTGGTTGATGATCTGTATGGACGTTGGTCTCCTTTCCCATAATATAGTGCTTCCACTTTTTGATATTATTACCAATTTATAGAGCTCCTTGTCATAGGTAGGGTAGTTAAGAAATGCCCCATGAAATACTTCAAAATGTTAGTAGACGAGACTTCCCCCCTACATCAGGACTGCTCCCATGGCATACCCACTTGAATTTGTCTCCATTTTGAATTGATTCTACAAATTTGGTAGTGTGATCACTGGTGCTTGACTAATATTTATTTTTATATCATCAAAGGCCTTCTATTGATTCTTCCCCCACTGGAAACTCTTACCACTGGTTGTTAAGGTGTGGACTGGTGTAGCTACTACTGAAAATGAAGCTATGAACTTTCAAAAGTATTGAAGTATTGTGTTTCCCCAAAAAAATCCTAAATTCAGTGAAATTTGTAGGAATTGGCCATTTCATGATGGCCTCCATATTTGTGGGATCTATCTCGATCTCCCCTCCACCAATCACATACCCCAAATATACCAAATAATGTTGAGAAAACTCACATTTCTTGAGATTGGCCAAGAACTGGTTCTTTTTCAGAGTCTCTAACATTTGCATAATATGT
>JASDQU010436598.1:99860-111672 GCA_032191745.1 Picea mariana
AATTATACACCTCATGTATGTGTCAACTCATCAACTACTTGTCTCAACCATGTACTCAAATTGTACCTCAACCAAAAGCTCTCATCAATTTCATCATCCAAATATGATTTATAACTTTGTAATAGACCTGGTGTATATAATCACATACCTTCAAACCTTCCTTAACTTCAAACAACAAGAGACTAGAATTTACATCAAACTTTTCTTTAGTCTCACATGACTAGTTTTGGATTAGTCAACAACCCTAACTTGAAATAATCATAACTTTGTATCTGTAATGAATAAATATCTGAAACTAATAAAGAATGTTCTTCAGTGTGTTTTATGCAATTCCTCCAGGTTTCACTACTTGTAACCTCTCAAAAAAGTAGTTATAGCAAAAATAGCATACCTTGTTGAAATCTGGCTTATTCTAGAGAGCAACCTTGTAGAGCGTTCCCCGCACAAAATATTTGTTGAATTGATCTGAAGCTATTACACAGCATACTAAACACTTTATTATAACTAACACATTTTGTCTTACTGAATATGGATCTGTTATGAAGAAGTTATGACGTTTTTACTCGAAACACATGTTTTTGACTAGTTTCGGGACTAGCCACAGACCCTATTTTCCACGAAGTGTAACTCAAAAAATACAACGACCCAAGAGAAAATTTCTTACCACATATACTTGGATATGTTTCCTCAATGGAATAACAATTTTACGGTCTGAATCATTCTAGAAAAAATGTTATTGCGAAAATGGTGAGATGACCTGTAAATAACATACCTTAGAAAGCATCATCAAAATAACTTATCCTTCCTTGAATTCAGGCCTTATTTTCTTCACCTTCCATCAAAAATTCAGATTAGATATCCTTTGGTTACCTCGGACACCTATAGGTATTCAATATGCTCAAATGTGTCTAAAATAAGAGATCATTTCCTCTTATTTATACTCTGCAAGTAGCTTCCTTAAAAACATCTTCTAGGTCACTTTGCCCACTTTCCTTATTTTAGGGTTAACCCACTTCTAATTTCTCCATTAAATTTATTATTTAAATAATTTATTTTGTATCCACTTTGAATTATAATACACTCATAAATTCACTTTATTATTTACCTTCTAAAATCTCTTAAACCACTTTGACTACTTTGACCTTTTGGGGCTTCTAGATGACATAAGAGGGTCCTCCAACTTCGTAAGGCCATAACTCTCAAATCGTGAGGAGTTGTGTGATGTTCCACATACAAACAGAAATGGAATGACATGTACCATCCATATAGAATATTATTACCTAAAAATATATCAAAATGCATACCATTATCCATCAAACAAACTTGGGTCCATTACCCAAACCTGGGTTCTCCAACTTCTCATGGTCATAACTCTCTAACCGTGAGGAGTTATGTGACATTCCACATACCACTGGAAATGGCATGACAAGCACTATCCATATAGGATGGTTTCAATGATAAATTCACTGACCTTCATCTCATTATTCCACAAATAATCATGGGTTCTCTAACCATACTTCTAGGATAACTCAATCTGCAAAGCGTCTTCGTGTAATGGATTTCACCATAAGGGGGCCACTTTGGAGTTCATCCATTTATACTTATTATCAACCATGACAAGACAATAACGAGTCATATTTACATCAAACAATATTGGGTCCATTACCCAACCTTTGTGCTACGGGTCTTTCTTCAAGGGTTGACATCAATGACAACCAACCTTAATCAACAGAGGGTTCTCCAACTTCACATGGCCATAACTCTCTAATTGTGAGGAGTTATGTGATGTTCCACATACCACCGGAAATGGCATGACATGAACTATCCATCTATATTATTCTTACCTTAAAATATATTAAAACTCATACCATTATACATCAAACAAACTTGGGTCCATTACCCAAACCTTTGTGCTACCAGAATTCGCTAGTGGACTTTCTTCAAGGGTTGACATCAATGACAACCAACCCAAATAATCAACAATATCCCCCTTTGGAATTGATGGAAACACTCTGATGCAATACTGAATTCATATCACTCATGCTCCCCCTGTGACCATCACTCCCCCTGGAACCATGCCTTTGTGCTCTTTCTCCAAGCATTTACCTTTACATCTGATAAATCTATCCCCTTTTGTCATCAATGGAAAAGGTATATTTTTACCCCATGAAATTCTTCAGAATGTTAGTAGACGGGCCTTCCTCCCTACATCAGTATTTCGCCCATGGCATACCCACTTGCATGTGTCTCCACTTTGAAGGGATTCTGCAAATTTGTTAGTGCGAGCACTGGTGCTTGACTAATATTTATTTTTATATCATCAAAGGCCTTCTACTGATTCTTCCCCCATTGGAAACTCTTACCATTGTTTGTTAAGGTGTGGAGTGGTGTAGCTACTACTGAAAATGAAGCTATGAACTTTCACAAGTATTGAAGTATGTTGTTTCCCCAAACAAACTCCTAACTTCAGTGACATTTGTAGGAATTGGCCATTTCATGATGGCCTCCATATTTGTGGGATCTATCTTGATCTCCCCTCCACCAATCACATACCCCAAATATACCAAAGAAAGTTGAGAAAACTCACATTTCTTGAGATTGGCCAACAACTGGTGTTTTTTCAGAGTCTCTAAAACTTGCATAATATGTGAGATGTGCTCCTCTCAAATAACACTATAAACCAATATATAATCCAAATAAACAATAACAAATGAATCTAGATAAGGGCGTAAAACATCATTCATTGGTCTCATAAATGTAGTTGGTGCATTGCATAAAAAGAATGGCATAACCAACCACTCATGCAAACCTTTCCTTGTCTTGAAGGTAATATTCTAGGTATCTTCTTCTTTGACTCGTACCTGGTGACATCCTGATTTCAAATCCAACTTAGTGAATTTTTTTGCATGTTACAGCTAGTCCAAAAAATAATCGATCCTTGGCAGAGGGTATGGATTCTTTAGTGTAATCTTGTTCAATTCCCTATAATCGATACACATTCTCCAAGTCCCATCCTTCTTAGGTACAATTATGATGGGTGAACCATAAGGTGAGGTACTTGGTCGAATCACACATTGCTCCAACAACTGTTGCAACTACTTCTTCACTTTGTTTGCTTCTAGAAAAGACTATCTATACAACCCAATATTCAGTAATGGGGAGTTTGGAAATAATTGTATTTCATGCTCCACATCCATCTTGGGTGGTATCCCTTTAGGATCCTTGAACAATCCTCTGTATTCTTGTAGAAACTCCTCCAACTGATGTTCCTTCTCTTTAGTACACCCCTCCAAGGATTCTTTCACTCTTATTGACTCATCATCAGACTGGTTTTCCCTTAATAAAATAAAAATATATTTCTTACGAGAACTAATCAACTTCTTACCTTGGTTGGCACTTACTAGTGATATCTTTGACTTTTCTTTATGTGCGTTAATGATTTAGGACTTCCAATCCTTGATCAATTGGTAATTTTTGGCTCTCTACATGAATATTGCATCCCTCATATACATGTAGGGGCTTCCAAACACTACTCCACATACATCAAGGGGTGGTACGTCCAATTCCACTTCATCAATAAAATCAGCACTTGCAACAAATTTAATCTTACATTGTTCTGTTACCTTCATCTATGCATCCTTGTTTACCCAACCTAATGGATAAGGGATAGGATGATCGTGAACTTCCAATCCAATCTAGTTGACTAGATCCATTGCTTTGATATTAGCATATGAACCAATGTTGAACATAGCATATATCTTGGTCTTCTTGACCTGAATCTTGATGTAGAAGAGCTTGGTCATCTCCTTCTCTTCCTGGTGATGAACGCCACTCAAATTCACCTCCTTCTGCAAATATGTGCAAACAATATTTCCATCCACTTCTAAGATACTTTAAAATTGATTGCTCAAATATTTGGCTAGAAGGTTCTTTTTCTTTATGTCCTTCTTGTTGTTCTTCAGGTTTAGCTCTGAATGTAGTTTCCAACACTTTTCCTCAGTGTGGCCATAAAATGTTGCAATCATTGCAATGGTTGTTGGGATCTTTGAACTGATGTGTAGCGTTTGTTGTCTTCTTATATTTCCCCCCTTTCCACTTCTTCTTCCCCTCCTTGGAATCTTCCTAGTGCTCTTTTGATTTCGAAACACTTGGTTGCCCCTTCTTTTGGCCTATGTTTTCTAGGTGATGTTCATGTACACATGTTGCATCCACTGTCCTTGGCTTGAAGAGAATCACTTGCTTTCATAGATGATTGTGTAAACCCCCAAATACTTGAGGAGTAGATTTGGGTTCTTGGGAGAGATACCCAGCATGATGGTCATTTTTTTGAACTCAATGGTGCACTCATGTACACTTTTCCCTTGCCTATGCCTGAAGTAGTGCCATCGGATCCATTGGTCCTCTACATACCCTATAGGGTATAATTGGGACTTGATGAGGGGTTTGAAGTCCTGTCACCTAGTTACTGGAGGATCACCCTCTAGCCCAAGTTTTTCTATGTGAGTTTCCCACTAGGTTAAAGCATGGCCCTCAAACTTCAATATAGAAAATGAAATATTCTTCCCTTCATCTATATTGTGAACACTAAAACAAACTTTTAGTTGTTGCAACCAATGATTTAGTTTTAATGCATCAATCTCACCTTGGTATGGCTTTATGTCCACTTTTGATTCCATATTGAATAGGGACTATGGAGGGTTAACAACACTCGAACATGGCTACTCTTTCTCGGATTCTTTTCGTGACTCCTTTCTCCCAATTTCCTCTCCAATTCGATCGTTGAGTTACAACCTCCATCATCTCTAAATCTGAGCTTGCTTGCTAGAGGCGCCATGAGGAGGTTCATATTGCGACTAATGTCAGCAACTTGTGCTTCCAACCACTCAAATCTCTCTTTTGCTAGATCTCGAGGGTTAATATGAACAGACTCGTCCATTGTGGCTAGGGTTTCTACAACTTCTCTTTAAGCCGATTCTTAGATCCTGCAACTTCCCACAAATACCCAAAATAAAAACGTGTTATGATACCAGTATGATATATAAATTGTCATGGATATTCCACTGGAAACAATTTGTCACAACTGATTTGATGAATAAAACTGAAACCTACCTATGAAGGTTAAATTTATTTAGATTTCTAGAATATTTAGTTATTGATTTTTTGCTTATGCATGAAATATATCAAATGCGGAAAATAGATAACAATAAAAATACAGTCACACACCATCCACAAAATAACACAAACATTTTCTCTAGGAAACCCTTACGGGAGAAAACCCAGCTAGAAGGTGAGGTTGCTCTGCTCTCTTTTCTCTGGTATGGAAATAATGCAAGTACAAAAGAGAAGGCATTGTCTATGGAGTTACCTAAGACCTGTGGCCTATTAGGTTTTTAGAGAACATTAACCCCCTCTATTATCCTCTCTAATTTCCCACTCCCAGTTGCTATGCTCGGCTATGAAACAAAATACAATAGTATAGAATGGAACCCCTTCTCCTCCTAGTGGTCCGATATTTAACATAGCTTGATAAGCATCTAGGGGTAGGTTTTTGACTTCCTCAGCCCTAAATTGTGATAGGGTTTTGGATCTTATAGAATATTCTTGAATTTACATATGTGGCTAGCCCCATGTGCATGAGTAATGGGGGTTTTTGTGGCATCCTCTTGTCCCATGGTGGTCAACATGTGGGAGGCATAACTTTTGCATACGAGTTCCTATTGATGTGATTTTACATCGTTGGAAAGGTCTCGATGTGCAGAATAACGTCATTGGGTCTGAGTTATGTTGGGAAATTTTTAACACCAAAAAATGTCATTTGTTGCCTCAAAATGGCTCAGGAAGGTTCTGAACCCTAATTTTCCAAAATGGGACTTGCCACTAAAATGGCCTTGCAAGTTGATTCCTCCAATTTTTTCCACTATGAAAGGATCAAGATATATGACAAACAATATAATGATCCAATCTGGATCAAAGGTCTATGATTAAATTTAGGTTCATGGTCATTTAAAAGGTCAAAATTACTATATGGTTGGATACAAGGATATCAAATATCACATGATCCACGACACTACAACTGAGCCCATGAATTCAAGTCATCTAATTGGAAATTGGCCACTTCATTACACTATTGCAAATTATAAAGTCTTAAGAACTGCAAAGCTTGACTAGCTCAGCACCAAACAAATCCTTGGTGAGTTCCTCAAATTTTATTTTGTATATGTTAGCTAAATATCGCCATAAAGGATTAGGGTTGGAATCATATCTTAAAAGAATAGTTTGGTTAGTTGTAGTTCTAACATTAAAGTCTCCTAGCAAGAGGAACCTTCATTCCTCATATTGTGAATGTCTACAGAAAATTGTTATCTAATTTGTTTTCTTATAAAAGTAGAAATAACAATTTTTTATATAAATCTTCTTCCCATTGACGTGTGAGATTTCTATCCGGATGTATTTGTTGAGAGGGTCTCTCTTATGAAGCTAAATGTGAGGAGAAATGTTATTTTTTATATTTGCAATGTGATTTCTTGATTCCTTATGCAATACGATTTATTTTATTGTTTCATGTCGACCACAAGACAAATCCTTGTATGTTAGGAAACTTCCATTTTCAATCTTTGAAAAAGAAAAATTGATGTAAAAAAAAGATCAAAATCAAAATACATTTAATAATTAAATAATATTATATACATAAGTTACAAAAATAACATTTATAAAATATATGAATTAATTTTCAACAACTTCATTGCTAAGAATGGTATTCCATACTATGTTATAGAAAATATAATTTCAATTTTTATATTTATAATTTTTTTTTCCCAAAAAATATAAATTATAATATATTTTTATATAATTAAAACAATAAATTTAAATTTATAGATTTTATAAATTGAAATTTGTTATCATCATATTTTGTATTTTTTTTTGTTTGTTATTTTGTTTATGACCTGTGAGAAAGGGATCTTGAGCCACACCAACCCTTAACATGGTTGGATTTTTTGTCCCTGCAAGTTTTGAACCCTTGATTTAAACATCATGGAGTGCCTCAAATCACCGACTTTCCTACACCTAGAGAATGTTATCATCATATTTTTATATTTTTAATTAAAAATATAAATATAAATTATAATATATTTTTATATAATTAAAATAATTAATTTAAATTTATAGATTTATAAATTAAAATTTCCTATCATCATATTTTTATATTTTTAATAAAAATAATGTTTTTAAGATTATATTATTGATTTATTTAATTTATTTAAATATTATAATAATTTATTTTATAATAAAAAATTATAAATATTTTTTATTTTATATATTTTATTATTATGTTAAAAACCATTTTTTTTAATTGTGTTAATTTATTTTTTCTATATTTTAATAAGAAAATATACTCTAAATTTTCCTATTATTATATTTTTACTATTATCAATTAATAATTAATATTTTAATTAATAAATTTAAAATATTTTACAAATTATTTTATTCAATCAACAACACATTTATTCAAATTTCATAAAAATCCAAAATATTATTTCATATAATGTGATATTGTCTTATTAAATCAATGTAAATTACCTTGCATTATCTAGCCCAAGCTTCATCATGGTTTACTTATATTATTGCTTCACAAGAATGTGACACGGACATGTTTATAAGATCACCATTAACCCATTCCTCACAATCAATGTAAATTACCTTCCATTATGTAGCCCAAGCTTCATCATGGTTTACTTATATTATTACTTCACAAGAATGTGACACGGACATGTTTATAAGATCACCATTAACCCATTCCTCACCAAGAGTGTGACATAATCACGCTCATAGTATGATCATTAACCCAATTTTATCCAACAATATATTTTCCTATAACCATTAGATATTTATTAGATATTTAGTTGCCAACTCATATTATAATAATCATAATAATTTCCTACACTATTTCATGGCCATTTTCTTATAGTTAATCACAATCAAAGCATGAGCTTCCAACAATATTTGCTAATCACAATCAAAGTATGTGCTTCCAGCAATATTACCAACCTGTTTTCAAAGGTAACAAGGTTCATTCAAGACACATTGTCAACCAATGCTCACTCTATTTACAAGGTTGTCAACAAACGCCCACATTTTAAAAAGTACAATTGGAAATGCAATCATATAGAATAATAATGATTTTTTTGTATATTGGATTTTTATTAATGTGTAAATATAAATATAATAACATAATTATATTATTAAAAAGTGTTTGATATATATTGATTTAGGTATTTTTTTTTCAGTAAAAATGAAAAATATTCAGAATTCATTAAATTTTATCCATCCAAAAAATATTTATTAATATAAAAATTTATATTTTAAAACCAATTTATATCTCTAAGTATCAATTTATAATTATAAGTATTGTTCTTACCATAAGTATTCAGTTCCAACCAATGGGCATTGCTAATTAGGTTCAAATCAACTTTGTAACGGTATGGCATCATTCCAAATTTGTGGCATCTATTCTAACTATGAAATACACAAGTTAACACTAATGCCACAAAGTTATGGCACAAGTACTGAACATCTTTAACCCTAAATCTTATACAATGTTCTCTTCATTAAATGAAGAAGCTACAGCGAATCTTTCCCAATTTTATTTATAATAGAAACTCATAATTGCAAAATTACTTTGTTGTTTCTATTTTCTATGATTCTACATGAATATAAAGCCAATTTTATTTATAATAGAAACTCATAATTGCAAAATTACTTTGTTGTTTCTATTTTCTATGATTCTACATGAGTATAAAGCCAATTTTATTTATAATAGAAACTCATAATTGCAAAATTACTTTGTTGTTTCTATTTTCTATGATTCTACATGAGTAGACTTGTATTCTATGATTATGTTAATATATAACAGGATAACATCGTAAACATAAATTTAAATGCAAGTTGCAGCAGTGTAACATAACAAACATAAATTTAAAAGCAAGTTGCAGCAGTGAATATAGGGACAAGTTAATATTCTATCATATCATGCAAGCTTCCTAGAATCCAGTAGGATCATAGGATCAAGTGTTGATATTTTTGGTATATCATGGGAGATTTCTATTTGTGTAAGAAACCCAGTATTTTTGTTTTTTTAGGATATTATTCATTTAATTTTTTTTGAAATCAAGTAAAAAATTATTGGATCTATAGATTTAAATAGTTACGTTTATATTTTAAAAACACTCTGAATCTATTTATATCAAAACATAAATTTAGACAAAGCAGTTCGGAAAATGAATCAAATTCAAATATTCTATAAAAATTACTCGTTAAATATTAGTTGTTAATCGTATTCAAACAATTAATAAATGAATGGCAGATTGGCTATTGTTATTTTACTTTTGAAAAGACGTGATGATGGGCTTCACATAAAAAAACAAAGGAAGATCACGAGTTTCTTGCCTGGAGAAAAGGAAACAAGGTGGTTGGAGGAGATGCCTCCTTGGAGTAAATGAATCAAAGTGGTTGGAGTAGATGCTTCTCTGGGAGAAAGGAAACAATGTGGGTGGAGTTTTCAAAAAGTACCATAAATAAGTTAATGATTAGACGTTGAGTAAATAAATGGCTGCAATGCAGAGGAAATATTTTAAACAAATATACAGTTGTATGTAGGAGGGCAGTGAGTAAATCGAGAATGTATTAATTATAAAAGAGTTGAATGGAGGCGTTAACTAGTGAGTAAATCGAGAATGTATTAATTATAAAAGAGTTGAATGGAGGCGTTAACCAGTGAAGAAGCTGATTGATTATCTCGAAATCATCGGCCAAGGGAGGTCTACTCAGGGAACAAATGAGAACGGGAATAGGGTTACTCTAAAAAGCACCTGTCACTCCCTATAAATAAGCGCTTGTGCTCGCCTTCCTCTCCAGAAGCTCAGTCGATTGTAAGGGAGGGAAATAGTAATCTTCTGTTCGATTATTGATATTCAGTAGAAACAACGATATGGAGAAGAGGATGGGCAGTTCGACTCGTGTTTTGTTTGTGCTTCTTTTGATATTTATCATAAGCTTTGGTACTGACTCCTCACATTCATTCACTCATTTATTCTTTCACTGTATGGTTGACCAACTAACTTGGTAGCTCTGTTGTGTTGTGTGGTGTGGTGCAATATCTCAGAGATGCAGGTGGAGGGCGCTGCAGGAAAGCGAACATGTGTGGCGCGCAGCCACAAGTTTGAGGGACATTGTGGGAAGAGCTCCAACTGCAAAATCGTTTGCCAAACGGAGGGATTTGTGGAGGGCAGCTGCCGCCACAGCCACTTGCTCAAGAAGAAATGTTTCTGCAAGAAACCCTGTTAACATCATTCTCCGTCATGTCTTCTTCCAGGCACTCAATCCGGATAGTTCAGAGTACAGATTGTCATGTCATTTGTTGTTTATTTCGATTTCCTCGTTTAGATTAGCAATAATATCACGTGCTTCGCACTCACGTGACATCTACACTGCCTATTTGATGGATACATGTATCGTTCCTACGTGATTATTTACTCTCTGTGTTTCATTGCTTGGTTGAGCTCTTTTACCAATAAATTATCTGAATTGTGTTGGAGGATTTCTATCTCTGATCGAATGTTGGATTTTGGTAGCGACCATGCCACTCTCTGCAATATAACAATGTCAGATATTGTTTCACTACATTAAAAAAAAATAAGTAGACATTTATAGAGGCTTTCTACACTGGAATGTTCATGTAACATAATCATTAAAATAATAATAAAAAATTTAAAAAATTTAAAATTAATATAAGTTACTTCATTTCATATTATATATATATATATATAAAATAATAATCAGAGTAAAGATGTTATTCATACAATAGATGTGATTTAGGGTTATGTATAATTGATATATCTCTCTTATTCATACAATATATATGATTTAGGATTTTGGATAATTGATATATTTTTGGTAAACTATAAAATTAAAAACATAAGGGTGGGTATTGCTTGTCTTTGCACACAAGTTCAATCTGGACAAGGGAACTCTATAATGAAGTGCATGCATGGTTGTGGATATTATCTAGTACATATTGGGACTAAAGTATTAGGGAGATTAATTCGGAAAGTAAATTATTAAGAGTAAATATTATTTTTTTTTAAAACTATTTACTACAATATTCTTAATCAATCACACATTAATTTAACATGAATATTCACTTATGGGTGAGTGCAAGCTAATGATGGTCTCTCATGATGGGTTAGTGGCAATGCAAACTTGGAAAAAACAATTAATTTGAAGGGATTATTAAAGGTACTTTTACAATGAATTTGAATATGGTGTAAGAAGATGGAACTTAGGAAATTGAATTAACTTTCCGAATATACAACTTTTATTCATAGAAACTGTGAATAACTATGTCAAATTTGATTTTTTCTAACAATGGTATCTTATTTTTCCAACAAAATATAAGGTATATGTTTTTGTTCATTTAGGTGTTGAGTACCTTAATGATGAAATTTCTTTCCAAAAACTTGTATACTTGTAGACAACCAGTTTTTCTTGTGTGGTGTATTTTTTTGGAAAAACATTTAATTTTTTAGTTGGTATTGGTCTCCTCTAGTGTAGCATATAACCCATTAGAGAAATGGTTAAGCCACCAAAAAGTTATAGCAGAAATAAAAAAGATGTGTATTCTAGGATTTTGATATATGTCAAGACAAAAATAGATTAAAAATAGTAAACATTCTTAAATTTAATATATATATATATATATATATATATATATATATATATATATATATATATATATATATATGGAATCTGCATAACA
>JASDQU010436599.1:33918-44489 GCA_032191745.1 Picea mariana
CAAGATGTACATAGCGCAACAAGAAACATGAATTTGCATTGTGGTCTCAACGAGATAAATTCCTTATCATCTATTCATATTGTATTCATTGCAATGACATCAACGAACGACGGCTCTCCATAAACATCTATCTGAATTAAATTAAAGGAAATCAAAATTTGTTGTGACATTAAGTAATTAAAGCATAAATTGCAAACTACGAAAGTTCCTAGGATGCAAGATGTATATGATGGAACAATGGACATATTTGTTTAATACCGCAAACCCAAACATAACTGCCTAAGCTTTGTCGAATAAGAAGTTTTCTATATTTTTTCCAATAGTATGGATATTAGTATATATGCAAGGATATTATCAAATCGAAGAAGCTGCAATATATCCAACATACTTGACAGGAACATTGTAACACCCTGTTTCCCCCAGTCTGTAAAAATAACTATGTTGGCCAAGAACTATGGAAAACTCAAAGATGTGAATGTTTGATTTGACGGACCTTTGCATAAAAGGTCGATGAATGTAAATTATATAATGAATATGTGTTGCATGACTGTTGAGAAGGGGATGTGCTAAAAGAGACCACGATGGCTAATGAGAGGTGGTGGAAGGGACCTGGAATGGTTGTGTTAAATTCCACCAAGCCAGTACCATATTGGTTTATACTTGTTCACAAACCAAAGAAGCTCTTTGATCTTGGAATGGATTTCCCATCAGATTCGTATGTGGGGAGGATCCTCAAGATTTAATGAGGGGATGGGGGTGAATGGCCCATCCGTAACAACCCTCACACCTGACCACAGACGACGAAATTCGTGCCACCCACAACCTTGCAGATAGAAATTGGCAAGAGAGGAAATGTGGTGGGAGAGAGAGAGAGCAGTGTGTGCGACGGGGATCGTGAAATAAACTGGAGAAACCATGGAAATGAAAGGAGTTATGAATACCAAGAGAAGGAGAGTAACCTTCATCCTGGATTATTTTCCTGTATTAGGAGAAGGAGAGTAACCTTCATTCTTGACTTCCGTTGAGCTGGAAGTAGGAGATTGAACCTCACAGCATCGTGCTCTAGCTTGGGGGTGGCTAGTGGTAAATCCATTTGGAGTCACTAAGCCTATGGTTGGGTGGAAAAAAGCACCCCTCTCAATAGTTTCATCATGCTTGGTAGATGTGATAAGTGTTTTATACCTTTTATTTCAAACTAAATGTCATGAATACATGCTTATGTTTATATGCCCATAAAATTTATGTGTAGAATGATTGTCTGGTGTGTTGGAATGGAAAAAATGGATGCATGTGTATTCTTACATGCCATTCTTGGCTTTTGTACTAAGGATTAAGTTTGGGGCATGAGTTCGCTCCACTGAGAATCATCTTGATTTCTTAACTCTCATAATGTTTCGGGAAGTCTCCTTGAAAGTATTCTTTCTCGGAGATTACCCCATAAACCTTGGAACCGTCTGAAGGTTCATGCGATTCAGGTCTGGGAACCTTATGCAAGGAAGGGTAGCTCTCTAAGGTCTCATATTTGTGGGAGTTTGAAGCCCCAAGAAGTTGAATTTCATGACTCAAGCTTAGAAGGGATAGTGAGCCCAATTATAATAGAGAGAATACCCTATCATTTGGTAGATGAATGGTTGGGATCCTTTCAGGAATACCCCTGATCTATCAAGACCAAAGGATCTAGAGAAGGTGTGCATGAATTAACACCTCGACCCTTTCAACCTTCACAAGTAACGATGGGATCCAGGATCGCAGATCCAAGGATCTGACGAAGCCCTAATGACCATCGATCTTAACCTTTAAATAGGAAGGAGAGTAGTATTTCTTCAACTCGCGACTTGGGTGTTCAAAGGTGGGAATGCATGAACTCATGATTCATGAGATCGCGACGTAATTGTGTCCATTGGATCCAAGCCACAGGAGAACCGTCAAATCAGAACTTTCGTGGTTATCACCTATCGGGGTTTGAAACTTGAGGGAGTCTCTTTTTGATTGTAAAATTCATGAAGTGTTGAGCGCCGAGGGGTTGTGCAAACATGTGACCCATTCATAAGTGGGGACCACGTGGTTGATAGGTGGCGTAACAACAAGCACCCGGAGAAAGGTGGGAATGGGTAACAGGTGATGGACACATGTTGCCTGGGAAGGAGTCAACCCATTGTTGACTTATCGTATCTCAGGAACTCATGAAGCAAGAGCATGAGAGCTCAACACTCCAACTCACGAAGTTGCAAGATGTGAGTAGCACTAGTATTTATCCTAGGAAGTGGGTTACCAGTGGTGGACACGTGTCACATCGAGAAAGAGTCAACCCACTATTGATTTATTATGGCTCAGGGTTTCGCAGGATGAAGAAGTTGCACCTTGATCACTAAGGCCATGAAATGTCGAGAGCCAAGGGCTCGTACAACGAGCGGCGATGACATAGCTCATGAGCAGAGTATAGGGGGGTTGACAAGTGGCTTGTGCGCATAGCCTTGGCAGAGTCCATGCAACTTTGACCTCTCGCATCTTGGGGAATCACGAAGGAGGATCACGAGAGCTCAACACCTCAACTGGCGAGGTTGCAAGTGGTGCTAGTGTTTGGCTTATCCTATAGTTACATGTAGAAGGCACTAGTGGGAAGGGAGCCATACCCGTATAGTATCTCGGGTATCGGTGTTTGGAGAAAAGGGAGTTGAGAGTCTTGATTCTCGACTCGTGAGTTGCAAAAGGCGCTTGTGTTAAGTCCATGTTGCGGTCATTTGGGGGAGGATAAGGGAAGAAAGGGTCTGTGCTAGGACCCATACAAGTCTTGAGGATTTTGTTCCTCAAAGAAAAAGATGAAAAATCTAAGTTGTTGTAGTGGGTGTGTGACAAACATTACGTCAACAGTTCATCTTCCTTATTGTAACTCATAAATTCATTCTAATTACGGAACCCGAAGAATGAGAGCAAAACGGGTCCTCCAATTTCTTTATTTAAATATAGAGTCGATGCCACACAAGTATTGCCTATGAAAAAGTATTTTTAAATGTAAAATGTAAAGAAAGAATAGACTAGGTTTTATTTAGATTGAAGTAGTGAGCATCAAAAATAAAATATTTTCCTTCATGTTTAAAGACACAGGGGAAGAATGTACAAAATACAATTAAAAAAAATACCATAAATTGGAAACTATTATTAAGAAATAAACTTAAATTATTCTATATTCAAATAAGATGTGTTACAAAATACAACTGAGGCTATTTGCGACAACGATTGCAATTTTTCCCATCGTTGACCAATTAAAGATATGTACATTAATGAAGCTTCTTCACACTTTTCTTGACGTTCAAACTCTTTATTCGTAAAAAATGAGTTGAATATAAATATTGGGTTTTGTACTTAATGAGTGCTACAAAGTACATCTATCACAGTTTTTTGAATACCTTGTTTCTTCCAAATATGGCCTGCTTGCAATGGTTGCTTATTCAACATTCCATTCTTTGTCAAGTATTAACTTCCCTCTGTCATCCAAAAGTTGGGTTTTAAGTATATGCATGGAGTCATTTTATGTCACAACAGTTAAGGCAGGGGGAAAAAATTCAAGTATATAGTGACTGGTATTCTCTATGTATTCGATCGTCTGTTTGGTTGAGAAGCTTGCCTGAGTATTTGTATGCGGAACTTCCTTACTTTATTATAGTAAATTGGAAGAAACTTCCAACCGAGATGAAAAATTAAAATCTGTTGAGGTACATAAATTCTTCGGGTAGCTGAGGTGTGGCAAGTGCATCAAATGTTGCAGAATGCACCACCACAAATTTGGCAAGTGTATCAAATGTTGCAGATGGCATAAGAATATATCATTCCTCATAGTGGGGGAGGTATGGCAGCACCACATTTGTGAACTATGTTGAAGCTTTTAAGAAAACTAAAACTATAGAAAAAAAAAAACAAAAAAAAACACTATTTTCGCAAATTCAAAATGCAAGCAAAAATAAATTACCAGATCCCATCATATTCACCTGTCTATTCATTTTAATGGGAAATTTCCTCTATCTTTTTAGTTATTAAAACCCATCATTTCTAAATGCACAATATTAAAGAGGGACATGACGTCAAGCCCTCTGTGGGTGACACGTTCGTGAACTATGTCGAAGCTTTTAAGAAAACTAAAACTGGAGAAGCTAAAAAAAGTAATAATAATAAAAAATTCACAAATTCAATAATATTGCTCCGTGCATGATTTATATATCTACTTTATAAAATAACATATATCCTATGTTTAATTTATGTTATTCAGGAAACCTATAATTTGATAAATTTCAATGTCTTTTGTCCAGGAGTCCTTCCTTTAAAGAAAACTAATTCAGAAATGCTAATGTATACACCATAGTTCGATACCACCTATCTGCCAAGCCAAGTCTATAAAACTGGCTAATCATGCAACCGAACAACGTTCGGTCAGAATGATCACGGAACTCTCTGTGCTATTTGGAGGGCATGGAACAACAGAAGCCCAATTTTTAGCTCGCCACCCCGAGAACCCGCGATTAGTAACTTATGCTGTCCAGGAAACCTATAAATTCATAAATTGCATTATTTTCTGTCCAAGAGGATTTTTTTAAAGAAAACTAATTTGGGAAAGCTAATGTATACACCACACACAACCTGTCACAGTATGCAACTGAATTGCAGTCACTTGGAATGACCACAAAAGCGTGAGAAAATAGACTCAAATGCAGTATACAACATGAGATTAAAATGGAGAGAACAACTATATCTCCCACATAGCAAAAGACAATTTCATAACTATGAAACCGTAGTAACAAATAATCCATGGAAAAAGCATCGACATCTATGAGATATATTTTGAGCTCGACAAACCTTACTTTAAAGTGTAACAGATGCAATTGACATCGTCTGCAATTCTTTACTCTGTTATTTTATCTTAATAAGCCCAATTTTCAGCCCGCCACCCCCAGAAACCATGCTAATTAACCTATGTTGTCCAAGAAACCTATAATTTCATAAATTGCATTCTCTTATATCCAGGAGGCCTTATTTTAAAGAAAACTAATTCGGCAAAGCTAATGTATACACCAAACATGACCTATCATAGCTCGATCGAACCTATTCACGAAGCCGTGTTCATAAAACTATCTAAGTATGCAACCAAATGAGAGTCACTCAGAATGAGCATAGAAATGCAGCAAAACAGAGTCAAACACAGTTTACAACATGAAAGTAAAAGGAAAAGAAAAACTATATCTCCCACATAGCAAAAGGCACTCTGATAACTATGAAACCATAGTAACACAGAATCCATGGAAAACACATCGACAACTGTGAAATATATTTTGAGGCTGACCAACTCTATTTCAATGCGTAGTAGATGCAATTTACAAAGATCCAACCGTAGATACAACATCCCAACATTGCAAACCCTGGGCAAACAAGAAAAATAACCAAATAAGAACCCAGCCAAGAAGCACCAAAACCCCAAGTGCAGGCACAGGGCCAGAACCGTGCAAAGTCGAATCAAGCAACAATAAGCAACATACAACGAAGAAAGGAACAAGCAACAATCAACCCCCCAGGAATGAGATTCTTCCAATCGCAACTGCAGAAACCCAAACGTGCAAACTGCAACAACACGAACAAGAAAGAAAAAACAACAAGAACATGCAAATAAGAAATCAGTGCCATGAAGAAAACAAGCATGGACCAATGAACCGACAATGTTGTTGGAGCATATAAATTTTAAAAATGGAAGAAAATGTCTTGTAACTAGCATGGTAATTAAACATTCAACACTACCAAGCCTATTACGTAAACATTTAAGTCTGTCAGAAATGCACTCTAAACATTTAAGAAAAAAATTTAATGTGGCAGGTCTCTAACGTATCCTAAATAAATTCATATATTTTTTGTAACAATAGTTCGAACACCAGAGAATATATTGCAAAGGCAAAATTTGGATATGCCACCATATCAAACATTGCCATAAATTTACCTAGCATAAAATGCTAAACCAAACATTCGAATTAATTGTCGCATTAATCCACCTTCGACGAATGCATAACAAAATTTATGATTAAAAAAATACCATATACTACCAAATACTTTGGAAATGTAAACATATTTTACATTGGGAATAGCAAAGGCGGCAATAAAACCTCCAATCCTTCTTCCAATCAGATCTTGACAAACATCATAATTTTTATTATATAAAAATCGATGTTTTAACTTTCCTTGTTCCAACAATAGACAATTAGGAAAATATTTCTGGTCAAGGCACAAGCTAATGCCAGGTCAAGGATTTATCGAACGTTATAGTCCCTCTATGCATACAACAGGGACTAATAATAAGATGAATTATGAATTCTTTAATAAAATCCAAAATTTGTGATAAATTCACTCATACACATGCTATTATCCAAAATTTGAGATATATTCACTTGTACAAATGCTACTATCTTTGACTCTACACTATTTAAAATGTTTATCAAATTTAAAAGTTTCATTGAAATGAAATTAACTCCATCGAATTTGAATGGCATTAACTCCATATATATTTTTTCCTCGAAAAAAGAGTTTGTCCTTATATTGCCCAATATAAATTATAAATCTACACAAATTTAACTTCCGCTTATAATTGATTAATGCTTATAATTAAATCTATAAAAATTTAACTTCCTCTTATAATTGATTAATGGCTTAAATATTTTGAAGTTATAATTATATTTTGAGTTACTCCTAATTGCATTCATTCCATTTCCATTTAAGAGTTTTTCTGATTTTATCCACTCTGATTTGAATTTAGCTTTCCTATAAATCTATAAAAATTTAACTTCCTCTTATAATTGATTAATGGCTTAAATATTTTAAAGTTATAACTATATTTTGAGTTACTCCTAATTGCATTCATTCCATTTCCATTTAATAGTTTTCGTGATTTTATCCACTCTGATTTGAATTTAGCTTTCATTATTTTCTTGCTAGCTTTCTCTATATCACATAGATAGAGGAAGAATTTCAATTTTTTTGGGAAATTGAATCATTCATTTTATGTCACCCAAGTTATGTTATTTTTCCGGTTGGTCCTCCACATTCCATCATAGAAAATTTATAAACATTGTCTTGTGTCTTCCACACATCTTCTTCTTTGATACTCCCTTGATGATAAGTTGATTTGACATCTAGTTTGGTGAAGAATCCAATGGCTTGTTGCATCTGGTCTAACAAGACATCAATCCTTGGTAGAGGATATCTATTCTTGATGGTGATTTCGTTCAGGGTACAATAGTGAATGCACATCTCCAATTTCTATTTTTCTTTGGCTCCATGAGGCAACATACTAGGTGTGATAAATCCCTTACAACTACTTCACTTCATTTTCTTCAATGGTGGAATTTCCTATACACCCCATTGTTAGGTAGTGGTGATTTCGAAAACAACTAAATCTCATGCTCAAACTCTCACTTGAGTGGAAATCCCTAACCCTCTAGAAACATTTCCTTGTAGGCTTCAATCAATTGTTGTAATTGTTGGCACTACTTGCCACTACATCCTTTCAAGGGCTCCTTAATCCCCAACTTGTTTCCAACTCTTTGTTGTTTTCATTCTCTAAAAATTAGGGAGACAAAATTATTCATACTAGCACTAATAAAAAACAATTGGCTTTGTCCTAGTGTGAATTTATGGCATATACCTTTCCATCATTGACTAGACTAATTTTTTTTTCTCCTCCTCAAATATGTCATCTCTCACATACAACTATGGGCTTCCCAAAATGACTACACATACATTCAATGTAGCAACATATGCAACCACTTCATCAACAAAGCTCTGTTAGATGGAGATATTGAATCTGGATTGATTCTTTACCTTCAATTCCTCATCTTCTCTTACCTATCAAAAGGGTTCTGGTTGTTATGACATATCCAATCCCCACTTTCAATTCCACATATTTCCTTACCTAGTCGAGGGGTTATGACTATTGTAACATACCTAGTCCCCTCTATGCGTAATTGAGAATACGAAGTACTAATATTTTTTTTCCTCAATTGAAATTAGATGCCAATTCTGAGCTCATATGCCAATTATTCTCCTCAAGATCTTTCAAATGAATGTATTCTTGTTCAATTCCAATCTCCAAGAAAGAAGTTATGTCCTCTTGATGTTTTCATGCATTTTTTTCCTAATGGGCAAATACACGCTTGTTTATTCTATCGATAGACTCTTTAAATTAGGTTCCAAAACCAAGTTTCAATTGCGCACCAATCTCGTTTAAGACACCCACATAAACAAGTTCCAAAGGCTCGCTATGACGGGACTTGCCAAAGTATATAAATCCATTTCATTTACATTGAGAGGTACTCAAGAGTATGTTAAGGCTCCTAGAAACACATTTAGATAGATCATAGATTCGATGAGGAACATCATAGATTCAAAACCTTCCAACTCCAAGGAGGCTTAAGTACACCTCTGTCATGAAGAATGAAATGTGGTACATAGTGCCAAAGCCATAGGGAAATTCAATAGTAATTTCCAGGTGGCTATACAAAATTAGCGTTGAGAAATTAAATTTCAGGTTTGTGGTAATAGGGTTCGGGAATACAAAGATCTTGATTTCCCACCTTACTACCCTTTTGGAATGAACGATGGACGAACACCCATTGCTTACGGCATGGGCTACTGTCATTGCTATAGTTGGCGTGTAGACTACAGGACAGAGTTCCGTATCTGAAGTGGAGAGATAGCAAGGTATGCAAGTAAGTGCATAATTTTCCTCAATGTTTGAAATATTATAGGACATGCGTTTCAAACAAGATGACGTCAAGCTATCATCCCAAGATCTTATCATGTTGTTTACTAGTGAAACACTGAACTGTAGGATGAAGTAAAGTATAAATGACATGAGTGAAAGTGAAAATGCAAACACAAGTATGTACAAACATGACATGTGAAGGTGTAACAAAACATAGGTTGGAATACACAGGAGTATATAGAGTGGGAGAACTCATGCAAGACTCATTAAGGAATCAGAGAGGGATTAAACTATGAGAAGACATTTTCTCCGGTCACCAAGTACTTCCATTAGATTAGTTATTGGATGGAGGATATATGGATGGGAAAACAACTTTCCTTAATCAAATAATTGAGTATCCTTGGGGTTTTGATGTAAATGGGAAGGAGTTCCATATTTCTAGGCTTAAGAAGGTTTTCTATTTGTATGTCTCAAATAGGCACTAAGAGAATGGTATTCCATGGTTGATGGATATTTGCATAGTGTTAGCTTTAGCTTCACCAAAAGATATTGCAAAAAATGTCCATATTACAATGTTTGGAAAAACTTGGTAGAAAAAGAAATTTTCAATCTACTTCCTTTGCAATAAGTATTGCTCCTTTGATTTCTAACATAAAATTTTTATTCATATTTAAATTGKTCATTAATCCTTAGATGCGAGACTTATATCCCATTCACTTTACCACCAACACATTATCAATGGTCTCTATTCTCAGTCTTTTGCGGAGATCTCGACGCAATTATGAATGCAAACTACTCTGCAATTCATAATACAACATACTATGAGTGTAAATTGCACACAAGCAAACAATTGGCATTGTTGTGATGTGTATCTAATTTTAACGTTCTTTGTCATAATTACCAAGGCTAATACACTCTCCTCAATGAGACAATAAATCTGGGTTTTGGAATCTTGGTAAACAATTGGTTCGGAAGTTTTTGTTGGCCTGTATGAACAATAAGGAAACAATTGGTTCCGAAGTTTTTGTTGATATGTACAAGTATAAGTGAGTGCCCAATAAAGATCCAACCCATTGTGTGGTTGACAATCAACAAAAAATCTGCCTATGCAAATTTTGTAACCCTTATCCATATACCAATTCCCAAAGTTATCAACACCAATCAAAATGTCAATGACAAGAAAGACATATGATTATATTCTTGCACATTCCTTGGACAGAAAATGTCCAAGGAAAACAACTCTATCAAAGCTACAGGCTCGGGGTCTTTGTTTAATTGTCCGCGACGTCCAACCACAACACTCTCAATGTCTCTATATAGCCTTGTCTCCAATTGTGCAGAGCTCAGCCAAATAAAAACACAATTGGTAAGTGTATGCTCCAACAATCAAGGGTAATATTAGTCTCACACAAGACAGTGGTGGTTCTTAAGTTTTCTTGAATGTAAACAGACCATGCAGATTCAAATAGGCTTTTGTTTTTCTTGAGGTAGCCAAATTCAGTGTTTCTTACTCCCGAAGGTTTCATACAACACAACACAACACAACATTAATTAAAAAAACGTATATATGGCTCCAGCAGATATCAAGTCAATCCCCGCCTCAAATAAAAACCACTACTCCAAATAAAATAAATGTCCAGCAACACTTATGTTCAATGCAACGTCCTCAACATCCACAGCAAGGAATACATATCGACATTAATACAAAACACAAATGTCTTCCTTGAAGCCCATGAACTTAAATTAAACACAGAGAGGCAAAATGGAGCAGAGCACAAAAGGCTAGCTCACTCAAAGGAATGGTCAAAACCAATTCGATTATCTAATGAAATCAAAG
>JASDQU010436599.1:47743-58247 GCA_032191745.1 Picea mariana
ACGACATAGAAAAGCACATAGCTACCTGTGCAACCTCACCTCTTGGCCAAGGCCAGCAAAAGAAAATAAAATTATCTTTAGAAGTCAAGTTACAAGAATACATAGAAAAGTATAGAGTAATGTGAAGGCCAAAAAACTAACCTCATTTCATTTTCAATTCATCGTTTTTTATTTTTTCTTTCCTATTTTGATTTTTCTATTTTATTTTAATTTTTTTCTTCTTTATTATCTTATTTAATTTTGACATTTAAATTGTATTTTATATCCTATTTAACTTTTATTAATTTCAAAATTACAATTAAATACCCAACCTTATTTAACTTTCATTAATTTTGAAAATTACAGTTAAATACCCACTCTTACAACCAAACCAAAAGTATCCTATACATTGTATTCCCAAATTTTTTCAAATAGATCTAACAGCCACACGTTAATCATGAAAAAGATCTAACGGAACCACATATTAATCATAAAGGTAGACAAAGGGGAAAAAGATCTAACGGAACCAGATATTGGTGAACATGAAACTTCATTAGAGAAGAGTGGAAATACATTACACTTTCAAAATTGTTGACTTCCGCTGTGTTTTAACTTCTAGCACTGTAATGATTGGATGGAATGTTATTAGAACCGGCTATTTAAAAGAGAGGAAAAAGGTCTTTTGATCTTCTGCACTCTCTGCCAAAATTTTATTTTATCGATCTGCCATTTTGACCAAATATCAAATCGCGGGATGATATCTTGCCCATTTTTATTTTGAAGACACTTACCGTACACAATTTTTGCAACATTGACCATAAATAGTGAAACAGATCATTCATAATACATAATCTAGATATGGGTTTTTGTTAAGTAAATATTTTATATTTTAGCTTTTTTTTGTCTGGTGATATTTTCCTATATTTGTTTAAATTTAAAAAAAAATTATGAGATGTACAAATTTAAATAATTAATTCTGTATAATTTTAATATCTTAATGTTTTTCATTATCAATCCATTAAAAATACTTAAAACAATTAAACATCACCCAAATTATTATTGAGATTAATCATTAGAAACAACTGGTTTGTGGGTTGATTCGCTCAAAGAAGAATCGCGACATAAATTAATTAAACATAATAGTTTACAGCGAGTCAACCCAAGGCGCATAAATTAATTAAACATAATAGTTTACAGCGAGTCAATCCAAGGCACATGGCTTCTGGCGGACTTTCATCTCAACAGGTGCCTGGATATGGTGTAATCTAATAACATGTTTTTGAAAAGTTATCCTAACAGCTTTTAGGTCTGGAAAAATTGATTAGACTCGCTAGTACAGAATTACATCCGACTCAAACGGAGCAGAGATCTGGTTCAAGTATAAAGGTCAAAAAACCAATCTTCTTGGTTAGTGTGGATTTAGTCCCTATCTACCTCAAATTCTAGAGATACCTGTGTAATGCCTCAATCTAGTGAAAACTATCAATCTGTAAGAAAATAAAATTGGGTTACCCATACACAAAATATCCATTTAAAAAAACAAAAATTTGCCGTATTTTCTGCAGTCCAACTGACCTTTATGACCTTCTCGTTGCTGGTCGAGGCGTTAGCTGCAGCCATGGCGTCGGAACCAGAAAACCTCGATCTCTAATTGCAATCGATGGCGTGGGAACCAGAAAAACTGGATCTCCAAATCCTTGAACAATAAAAAGAATTAACCCCGAATTCTTATCAAACGTAGCCAATTCCTCAGCAAAACCTAGGACAGTCGTTCTATCCGATGACAATCGACCAAACCGTGTATCAGGATATAGCACGGTTTGGATCATCAGAATAGAATATTCAGATCCGGCATAACTAGCAAAGTCTTCTCGACATTCAGGTGCATTCCATTGTCAACCGCTCTTTATGGCTTTTTATTTAGATCGAAAATAATGCATACTATGGGCACCTCTGTGTAGATCTAATAAATGAAAATAATTTTTATTATATTTTAACTATGAGCAATAATAGCTAGCCTTCCACAAACACAATGAAAATGTAGATATACCTCCTCATCATATTTGTTTATTGCATCAAGAGGGCACACGGATGCTCTCAAATTATTATAAAAAAAAACAATTGTTTAAAAGTGTAATAAGGACCTTGCTAAGGTTAAACTTCCTTCAATGTTTAAGTTTAACATTACAAATATATGGAAAAGGAATTTTACATATGTTACAATTACAAAGAATGCTGTTTAAAGTGTAAGGAGTGGTGTGAATTTTTTAAAATTTTATAAGTACCACTTATTTAATAATGATAAAATATTAGTACTATGTTTAGAAATTTTACAATGAGTATATTACAAGTTGTTAGTCAACCTACTATGTTGATAGATTGGAATTGAAGATGAACTCCAATGTAATCATAGACAATTATGGTCAACTATTATAAAACCAATGTCAACCATAACCAAGGTCAACCAAATATAACTATAGCAAAACATGGTCAACCATAATCATACATAGACAACAACACTCAACATGGTTATCAATAATCAACATGGACAATGATGGTCAACTATAGTCAACCAAACCATAGTCAACATGGTTATCTCAGCTTAACATAGAAACCCATGGTCAATGATACTCTACCATCATGAACCAAATTCAATCATGGCCAATAATAGTTGAACATATTCAAGTATGGTCATCCAAATTCAACCGTAGTAGACCATGGATGAATGAAGCCAATAATAGTCAAGGATAGTCACACATAATCAATCATGACTAATCAAAATCAACTTTGATCAATCATGATCAAACATCACCAACCATTATCAACCATGTTCTAATGTCGTCAACCATACTAAAATATCATCAATATTTCAATATTAAGTATATTCATATTTTAATTCACAAATATACTAATGTTCCCAAGCACATGGACTGTAAACTTTGTAACATCTTATCTCATACATTATTGTTGAGATGTCAATAGTAAGTATTATCTTTGGAATGATAATAATAAATAGATAGATTGAAATAATACATAGATTTTATCCATTTTAAAAATTACACCCTTATCATAAAACATTACATCATTATAAATTATTCACTAACATTTCAAAAAGAAAAAAAAAATAATGGAAATTAATAGTAACATTCCATCATAAAAAGTTAAAAGTGTTGTCATTTGATATCAACATAATAATTTGTTGAATTAAAAAAAAAATGATTTGTAAATTTCTTATAGTCACTTTTAATAATACAACAGTATGTGCTCTTGTATGATGACACTATTCTTAGTTTATCTTATTTACAAATTTATTTTTCAAAATTTTAATAATAATAATAATGTATTTTTAAGGTCAGGATCAAGCAATTTGACTGGTAAAGTTTATGGAGGTATACATACCCTACCCCCCTCTAGATTTGAACTTGTGACCTCTTAAGAAGAAACACATGTTCTTAACCATTAAGCCCACTCAGGTTCTATAATAATATACCAAAGTGGATATAGCTATGCATCAAACCTTTGTTAGTTGCTCTCTTTCTATATTGAAAATTGTTTTCTTTTCTAACTTTCTTATAACTAAGGATTATACACAAATGCTACTAAATCTCAAGTCCCCTTGAGACTAGAAACAAATCAAATACATTTTCATTAAGATTTCTATCTGAAATAATTTTTTAATATATATTTTCATAAAGCTTGATTTGTCATTTGTGGGATTCACCTAATATTTGTTTAATTTTACAAATCCTAAAATTATTTTAATCTATAAATAATTAATTAAAAAAACTGAAAAACTATCTCAACATTTTTTTTTAAATTATACAGTTCTTTAAAAAATTAGGCAGTTCTCATGGCTCACAAATTCAAATACAGAAGGGGTAGGGTATGTATACCTTCATAGACTTTCACGAACAAAGGAGTTTCATACACCAATTTGATGTGGCTTGATCGTGACCTTAAAAATAAATTATTATTATTATTATTACTACTTTATAATAGTGTACTTTTTTACATATTTAAGTACACTTATATAAAAGAGATAAATTGTTATATAATAGAGATCATTTACCTAAACAAATGGGCAAACTAAATAAACACAAAGAAATTGTTGAATTACTCAAATTATATTGTAATGTCATTAAGTTAAGTGAATATCCTAATCTTCATGGAAGTTAGGTCAATATTCTAATCTTCATGAAAAAGGATTTATTACAAATTGTAATAATACTTTTAAAGATTTCATAAATAAATATCAAATCATTTTTTATTCCTCTAAAACTAATACATAAAGAATAAGAATGGATGAAATGTTATTTTGTATTGTTAAAATTACAAAATTAAAAAAATTTAAAAATCAATTCAAAATCGCAATATACAAATGTTGAAATACAATTTTGCATCTTATGAAATTTCCACCCAAATCACTGTGAATGATATGATAACCCTTATCCCGTACTCACATTCAGCGTCTCATGAACCACAAACTCCCAAACATGCATTTAGTTTACTCACATTCAGCGTCTCATGAACCAAAAACTCCCAAACATGCATTTAGTTTTCTAGAATGTATAGCATATTAATTTGTGTTTTTTTAAAAGGAGAAACGTGTCCTTTATCACGTTTTTGGCCTTAAGAAGCTGCTTCATTTTTTTCCTTAAAAAACTACTTTTGCATCGGACTTTTAATTTTGCTAATCCCATATATGCATTTGTGATATGTTCTTGAAAGTACTTTTGATGTTGGGTTATTTTAAAGTACTTTTGGTGGTGGGTTATTTTAATTGCCGTTATATTGTCATACAATTAGAAACCAAAACATTTGAAATTGGAAGACCAAAACATTTGACATTGTTGTTATTAATCTCTTTAATATTGAGAATCTTGTTATAATAGTTTTTACTATTAATTTAAAAAATTAAAAAAATCATAATATATATTAAAGTAATTTTTTTGGATTAGTAGAAACATGTGATTTATTAAAAAATAAAATTATATATTAATTTAATATTTTTATAAATATATTTTTCTTTATTTTATAATAATTTTTTTATGATTGATGGAAATGTATTATTTATTAATTGTATCTCTTTTCACTCATATTTGTTTAAAAATACAAAAATACCACAAGCTTATGATGATAAAAATAATTGATGAAGAATCACTTTTCCTCCAATGCCAAATACCTACACATATTGAAGAGTAGGCAATGGACATCTGGAACCAACAAAGATTCTAGTAGCATTATGTTTAGTTCCCAAAGAATTGTATTTGATAGTGTTGAAACATGTTAACGAATTTCCCATGTCAATGCATGCACAGGGTATCACCTAAAAATGGAATGTGCATGCATGCACATTACAATGATCAATTTCTGTAACTAGTGGATCAAAGTGTAACTAGTTGTTTTAACCATCTAACAGATCTTATATCTCTAACATACTCGTAGAGGTGTGACTAAGCAATATAGTGTAGTGAATTGTGTGGGAAGAGAGTGAGAGGATGGTAGTAAGCCTATGTTTGGCTATTGTAATTCTCCCTTGAATAATAAGAGTATTGATTATCATTGGTCCATAATTTTTCCCCTTAAAGGATTTTTCCACATAAACATTGTGTTCACTGTGGGATTTCTTTCATTCTGTTCGTTGTAATCTCTTGTTGGTGGTTTTATTTCTTTTCCATTGAATCTTGCTGTGTTATGCTTTGGCGACCGAACAAGTGGTATTAGAGATTTAGGTGAGGAAGTCATTGCATGAGTGAGTGATATTTGCAGGGATGATTTCTATGAAAGAGGACAAATTCGATGCAGGGGCGATAATTTTTTCCCTATCGTGGGTAATGTCATTCAACATGGGAGATAATTTTTTCCCTCGATCATATTGGAGGCGCGATACCTCGAAGATCATCGCATGCAATAGGAGCGATATTCATTTATCCTTCCTGCGTGTAGAAGGAATGAAAACAACGATAACCAGTTGTGCGATAACCGATCTTCATCATTTCCTATGCTTTACAATGGGAGTGGTAACCGTGAAAATTAATATATATTGAAAGTAATACACACACACACACACACATAGTTGGATGCATAAAGCACGGTATGAAAGAAGAATTTTGTTTTATTATGCACATGAAGAATCACCTTGGTAAATAAATTAAGGATTTCCCTTTATAAATAATTGAGGTGGATGGTTTTAAAAGGTTTTAAGGATATATATTTTAAATATATTTTTAGAGTTTAAACCTTTTTTTAATTCAGCCTTGAACTTTAAGATTTGTTCCTACATATATTATAAAGAGCTTGGTTTGTTATAACCTATAGTTTTTTTTGGCAGTTTGTGCAGATGACAAAGGTACAAAGTTCAAAGTTTGAGGTGGAGAAATTGAACAAAAAGAATAATTTTGAGTTGTGGAAGCTCAACATGTGGGATCTACTTGTGCAACAAGTATTACAAAAGGCGTTTGCAGTCAAGATGAAGAAATCGACAAGCATGACAAATGAGGATAGAGAAGATCTGGATGCAAGAGCTCTTAGTACCATATGTCTGTGTCTCAAAGATGAAGTTTTGTTTAACAATGTTGGAGAGGACACAAAAACAGGCTTGTGGAATAGATAGGGATGTCTTTATATGAAAAATTCCCTGATGAACAGAATCTTCTTAAGGAGGCAACTGTATATCTTACGGATGAAAGAAGGTACAAAATTTGTCGATCATTTAAATATTTGAATACCCTGATTTGTTAGTTAACTAGTATGGATGTAAAATATGAATATAAGGACAAATAAATAACTCTATCATGTTGATTACCTGAATCTTGGGATCATTTTGTCACATGTATGTGTTTTAGCACAACATACACCATTGATTATGATATTGTTGTGGGAGCTCTATTGATTGAGGAAATGAGGAGAAAATCCAATTAAATAAACCTCAACGGTAGAAGCAATGGTGGTCAGAGGTCGATCTACAGAAAGAGGAAAAGATCAAAGAGGTACATCAAGATCTAAGTCAAGAGGAAAGAAGGGTAAGAAAAAATGTTGGTTATGTGGAAAATATCTGCATCTCTAGAAGGATTGCTGGAAAAGACTAAAAATCATGCAAAGAAGACTCCACAAAGGAAGCAAAGGAAGCTAATTCATCTGAAACAAGTTCATGTTCAGGTTAAGGTATGGTTGATGAGGTATTATCTACTTGTGATGTTTCACAACAACATCTACATTCATAGTTAGATTCAGGTGTGTCCAGTTACATGTGTCTTCATAGAAATTGGTTCTCAACTTACGAATCTATTGTCCAGGTTGGTAGAATCCAGATTAAAATGTATGATGGTATTGTAAGAATGTTAAAATATGTGAGACATGTACTTGAAGTTAGAAATAAATTAATATCTTTGCGAGTTCTAGATTCTACTAGTTATAAGTGTACAACTCAAGGTGGGGTATTGAAGGTGTCCAAAGGCATCTTAGTAGTGATGAAGGAAAAGAAGATCGTAGTGGTAGCATCTGAAGGTGCAAGTGACTCCACTAATTTATGGCATCAACGTTTGGGTCATATGAGCGAGAAAGGAATTAAGGTACTAGTTGATTGTAAGTCACTGCCAAGTTTAAAGTTTCTAAATTTGAATTTTTGCAACTATTGTGGTTTTCGAAAACAGTGTAGACACAAGTTTAAAATATGAATACATATAAGAAAAGGCATCCTTGATTAAATTCATTCAAACATTTGGGGACCAACCCCTAGAGTTTCTTTTGGAGGATCATCATATTTTGTGACATTTATAGATGACTACTCTAGAAAGGTGTGGATCTATTTAACTAAAAGAAAAGTTGATGTATTTAATAATTTTAAGAAATTCATAGCTTTGGTCTAACAGAGAAATGATAGGTCAATAAATGGTGAGTGCAAGATAATGATGGCCTCTAATGATGCATTAGTGGCAACAAAAGCCTAGAAAAAGAACGATATGTTAACTTGGATGGATTATTCAAGGTACTATTACAATTAATTTGAATATGGTGTAAGAAGATGAAATGTAGGAAATTCAATTATCTTTCAGAATATATAACTTTTATTTGTAGAAATGGTGAATAACTAGGCCAAATTTGATTTCTTCTAACAATGGTATCTTATTTTTCCAACAAAATATAAGCTATATGTTTTTGTTTGTGGAGGTGTTGAGTATCTTAACAATGTAATTTCATTCCAAAAACTTGTATACTTGTAGAAAACCCTTTTTTTTTGTGTCATGTATTTTTTGGAAATTTTTTATATCAATTTTATATATCTTTAAATTATCAAAATCAACATATGCCTGAAATTACAATGTCTTTTGTTCGTGCATTCTAAGAGGGTCTTAACATGCTCAAATTTTTTTTTATTTTTTTTATATCATAGGTATAGGTATCCCCTAGTGTTGCATATAACTCATTTGAGAAATGGTTAATCCAAGAAAAGCTCATAGATGAAATAAGATAGGTATGTATTATATGATTTTGACATATGTGAAGAAAAAAATAGATTAAAAATAGTAAAAAATATTAATTTTAATATATATATATATATATATATATATATATATTTGAAATGCACATAGACGACTCGATCTGTGTCTATAGTTTCATCAACAACTGAATTATTTAATCTATATGAAAATAATGTCAAAGACAAATATATAGAGGGGTATTAAAAAAAATGGAGTTTTTTATCAATTTGCAGACCGAACCACTAGCTTTGTCATCCTGAACCTATATCTGAGCCAACCAAGTCAGCATACATCTTGTCAATCTCGTAAAAAAAAATTGAATTCAAAATAGCATGTGTGCATTCTTAAGAGAGTGCACACGCTCTAGGAGCACAAACACATTCTATGAGCATGCATGCGCCATAGGAACACACACACACTCTTATAAATCATTTCCTTCTCTATATCTCTCCACCCTCTCCTACATCTATCCCCTCCTCTATATCTGCCTCTAACTTCCCCTCTCTACCACCCCTATATGCTTCCCTCTCTCTCCCTCACACTACTATACATGGTAAGACCTAGACATTGCAAGACTTATACATTACAAGGCATGGAAAGACCTAGACATTGCAAGACTTAGACATTACAAGGCATGGAAAGACCTAGAGCTATATCGTACCTTGACATGCCTCAAATTCTCACACCCACTCCCTCTCTATCACCCTATATTCCTCTCTCTCTCTCTCTTCCCCTTTTTCCCTCACTCTCCTCTCTCTTCCACCATTTCTCTCTCTCCTTATTGTTAGTCTTAGTATCACTCTCTCTACCCCTATTTCCCTCTTTATTCCGCCTATTGTTTTCCCTCTATATCCCCCGCTTCCTCTCATTTTCTTTATATCCCTCTTCTATGTGTACCTATATGCTTCCCTTTCGCCCACTAGCCCTATCTATACCCCCCTCTCTTTCCCCATCTCCTCTATCTCACACTCTGTCTCTTCCCATCCTCTTTATCTTTCTTTTCCCCCCTCCTATGTCTTTATATCTACCCCTCCTCTTTTTCTTTCTCTCTTCCCCTCTCACACTCTCATACATTCTCTCTCTCTCCCCCTGAAATTATCTCTCCTTTATCCCTCTTACATCTACCCTTCTCTCCCACATTTAACTCTCTCTCTACCCTCTCTGTATTTTCATCTCTCTCCCTCTCACAAACTCTCTCTACATTCCTTATATGTCTTTCTCTCTCTCCCTCCCACTCTCTAAAACACTCACTCTCTACCTCCCCTCTTTTCCTTCCTCTCTCTTCCTCCCACACTCTCAAACAAACACTTTCTATCCTCCCTCTATGTCTTCCTCTCTCTCTCCCTCCCACACTCTCTCACACACACTTTCTATCCCCCTTCAATGTCTTCCTATCTCTCCCTCAGACACTTTAACACACTCACTCTCTACCTCCATCCTTTGTCTACCTCTCTCTACCTCCATCCTTTTTCTACCTCTCTCTACCTCCCCTCTTTTTCTACCTCTCTCTTCTTCCAAAACTCTCTCACACAGACTTTATATCCCTAATTTATCTCTTTATATATCTATATTCCCCCTTCCCTCTATCTCCCCCCTTCCTCTCACAACCAGTCTCACTCTCTCTTCGCCTCCCTCCCTCTCTCCCTTCCCCTCCCTCCCCCTCCCTCCCATTATCTCTATACTCTGTCTCTCATAAATCTACCCCTCCCCATTATCTCTCCCTCCTTCCTATCAGTCTCTCTCTACCCACTCTCTTTGTCTCCATCTCCCTCTCCCTCCTCCTCAAACACTCAAGCATTCCTTCTCTAGGCCCCCTCTCTTTCTTTCTCTTCCCCCCCTCTCACACTCACACATTCTCTCTCTACTCCCCTCCTCCCACTATCTCTCCCCCTCTGTCCCACAATCTATCCTCTCTTTCTCTCCTGCATACACCACCTCTTCCTCTCTCTTTTTGTTGTTATTCTCACTCTCACTATATACCCTTCCCTCTCTCTCCTCTAATCGCCCCCCATTTCTCTCTTTATATCTCTCTACCCCCCCTTTCA
>JASDQU010436599.1:75922-91627 GCA_032191745.1 Picea mariana
ATCTTTACTATTCCTTCATATCATTAATATTTTTTCTCTGTTCATACTCTCTCTTTATATATTTTGAACTCATATTTTTTTTTTCTTTCTTCTTTATATATTATTTGTTTTATTCAAAACACTATTATATAGATTGATTTTGTTTTGAAAGTTCATCATCATCACCATTGTTTTGTGCACCATAATCTTCCTCATCTTCTTCTTTAGAAATTCTTCTTCCTTGAGATTATTCCTCTTCATATACAAAGTTCTGAATTTCGCATTCCTTATTAGGAGTTTCATCCATTAGTTTATTGTTATCAATTTCATCATTTTTAGGTGCAAGATATTCATCAACTTTCTTGCTTTCTGCTTAAGATTTTATTCTCCATGTCTTTCCATAAGGCACTTTGTGTGACGAATTTTTATTTTCTACATTTGTCCTTTGAGATTTATACTATCGTCTTTGCTTCCAAAGTTCATTATATTTCCTTCCCGACTTGTATGTATTATTTTTCGTGGGTTGTCTTCATGGTGTCCTACAGTCTTAGGATTTTTCCCCAGACTTATCATAGTTGTAGAATCTCATGGTATAAAAAAACTTTGTTGTGTTCCCAACATAATTGCATCTCCAGCATCTCATTAATTTATTAGACCTTCCTGAATTTCTTTTTTCAAGACTCTTTCATTACAATGCTTTTTGACCAAAGGTTTTACAAGAAAAGAAATAAACATTGAAGGTGTTTCCATACTTGAGTCTGTTGTGACATGAGAAGTCTACCTTTTGATATGTTTCTTGTTTTTTACTTTTATAGATTCATCCTTTAACAAAGTTAATGGTTTTTATTTGGTTTGTGATTGCATTTTTTCCTTTTGAGGAGGATAATCCTTTGTCATGTTTGTGAATGGTGTTCCACTTTCCACCTTCTTCTTTCTTATTGTACCCAATGACAGTTTTGTCATCGGTTGGTCTTTGACTGTTTCAGATCTTATCCATGATGGTTCAGATGTTCTGGAATTTGACAATTTATTTATTCTTTTCATTTTTCTTTTTGAGCTTGATAACTTCCAATTCAAACACGTGACATGTTTCTTCCTTTTTAGTCAACTGGATATTCAAGTATTCTTCTATTTCCTTAGCTTATTCATGTTGAGTCTTTATATTGATGACTATTATTTCTATCTCATCCAAGACTTTTGTCAATTTATTGGTTTTTTCATATGTCTTCAACTCTTCTATTTATTTTGTTATATCAACAACTTCAGTCTTCAATCGTTTGATTTCTTCCTTGTTTTCTAGCTAAATCCATTTGAGATTGATGACTTCCAATTCTAGCATGTGGCATGATTCTTCCTTTTTAGTCAACTGACTATTCAAGGTTTCTTTATTTTCCTTAGCTTCTTCAAGTTGAGTCTTTAGATTGTTGACCATTTCTTTTGTTTATTCTAATTCTTTTGTGCATTTATTGATTTTTTCATATTCCTTCAATTCATTCATTTATTTTGTTAGATCAACAACTCCAGTATTTAATCTATTGATCTCTTCTTCTTTATCTTCTAGCTGAATATTTTGTTCTTTCTCTTCATAGTTGTTAGATTGATCTAATTGTTGTAGCAACATATATTTCTTTTGAATTTTCTCCAACTCTTCTAGAGTGCACATAGTTGTGTATTTGATATTTTCAAGAGCCTCCATAAGAGCTTCAATATATATACCATTTCCTGGTTCAATACGAATCTATTGTAATGTAGCTATAACATCAGTCTTATGATTCAATATTTTTTCTTCAGTGATTACTGAGGTATGGATCAATTCCTTGATGGAATTGTATTCTTCATTGATGACTACAGATTGCATCAATTCCTTGTTTGATTTGTCTTCTTATTTGATGACTAAGGATTGCATCAATTCCTTGTTTGAGTTGTATTATTTATTGAAGAATGGGGATTGCATCAATTCCTTGTTTGAGTTGTCTTATTTATTGATGACTGGGAATTGCATCAATTCCTTGATGGTATTGTCTTCTTTTTCTATGTTTTGTACTTTAATCTGACAAGAACTCTCTAGATGGAGCCATAACACTTTAGCAGAGGTGCAGTGTCTCATATTTTCTTTGATTTTTTCTAACAGTCCATTTTGGATTGCTTTTAATGCCATTGAATTGTTTCTCTTTGATTCTTTTGCAGTTTTGGATTTGATTGTTGAGGTAGTTAAGTACCAAGGCTTACTTACTAATGAGTACTAAACTCCATATCATCTTGACTTCAGATATATTTTCATTCTATCCCTCCATGAAGAGTATTTTGTTCCATCAAATAAAGGAGCTTCATTGTGGAGAAAGCCATTTTTTTGTCCATTCGTGTGTTTAGTAGGATCCTCCTTCCAGTGATTAGGATTTTTTTTCTTAAAGAGACCTTACTTTGATACCAATTGTTCTCTTTAGAACAATTGAGTGGTTAACATTTAGTGAAGGAACTTGCTCTGATACCAATTGTTGAAATAGACACTGACACTAAGAAGGGGGGTGAATCATTTTCTAGAACTTTTGACTACTTTTAACACTTTCATATATTAAATAAATTAACTGAATAACATATATACAATTCAATTAATTGTTTGTAAACATATAAAACACACTTTGTATGAAGTAGATAAAATTTCATTCTTTTATTTATTTTAACTTCTATGAATACATATAAAATCAATCATTTAATATCTTCGACTTCAACTGAATATGAGAGATACAAGTCTATGATACATGACCTAGCTTGTAGTTCTCAGATCCAACTAAGAAATGAGTAATCCAACCCTCATAACAAGACCCAAGTTGTTGATCTCAAATTTAATTAAGATGTGGGAAATCCAATCCTCATGACAACACTCAATTTGTAAACATGCACCAACCTGATAGAATGAACTTTCATTCAATCCATGATATGTATATATTTATATCCACCAAGAAACCTTCTTCCCTTCATATTCCTTTAATTATATAGTCATCCAAAGGGTGTTAATTTGAAACAATGTGTCTTTTCGGAATGAAACATTGCACCCCTTCATTTAATTAACACAAATGGTAACTTTTATTAATTGATTTCCGTACACCAATTTAGACATCTATTTTTGTATGAATATTCTAGACTTATGGAAATAAATTTTAAAATTATACGACATGGGCATTTTGTAGAACATTCCCAATTAACCGATGGCTGAGCAATTTCCCTAGAAAGTGTGGAAGGTGGTCAGTACAAGTGGTTCTTTGAAGGAAACTTGCCTAGATTTTTCTTTCGTCGTCGGATGCCAGATCAAATTCAATACATATTACCTTTTCATGATTGTCTAAATATAAATCCACATATCTCCTTTGTTGGTGATTATTTAAACTCAAATTGTAAACATTTTACTTGATAGTTATATTAAAATAATTTCCCTCTCAGCTGCTAGTCACTAAAGATTTGACTTGATCTCACCCTTTTTCGTATTTTCCTCCTCATTCCATTGAAAAATATCTTATTGGTCGACCGAACTAGGAGAAATTTCTACTTGAGTATTTTAAATCTATTTGACCCATATTGCTTGTGCCTCAACCTGATTTTTATTTAAGTTTTCTTTGTCTTCAACCTCTAGGTTACTTATTTTTTGGACTGACTCAACTTGGAAGAAAACCGACTTGAGAAATTCAACTTTGGTCATCTCAACTTGTTTTATCTGAATTGTATTTCCCGACTCAATTTTCCTTTGTCTTCGATCTTTAGTGGGTCAAATTGTCTTTGAATCATCTTGAAATTGATTGACTTGTCTTCTCCAAATTTGTTTAATCGACAGGCTTACAGTCTGTCGACTTGTCTTTAGCTTGTCTTGCAGTCGATTAACTTCCAGATAGTTGACCTTATTGTTGTTTTAATTGACTTGACTTGTGACTTGATGGTGTCAATGCTTTCTCACCAAACAACCACCATTGACATTTTGTCTCATCTCTGGACCCTTATTCAATTGAGATTTTCTGAATCACTTTTAATGATCCATGTATTATTAACTTCTTTATTTGCGATTTGTATGGATCCATATTGGATTATGCATTTACCCTTTTTATCTAGACAATTTCTTCTTTTGTGCATGGTTGTTAATGACACAATCTAAACCATATACAATATAGGATGAGAGTGTCAAGATCATACAATATATTAGTCAATATTATCTTTCTACTAATATTTGGGTCACATTCATAACATTATGTCCAATATTGACAATGTTTGAGATTGAAGTCACCTTCATAATGTTATGTCCAATATTGACAATGATTGACATTCAAGTCACCTTGACAACATTATGTCCAACCTTCTTAACATTATATCGAATATTAACAATTCTTGACATTCAAGTCACCTTCATAACAATATGTCCAATATTGACAATTCTTCTCAAACCAATCATTTAATGATACTTCACGTATTTATCAAGGTTGACATCGTTGACAACCAAATTTCCAACACCATCTCCACCCCCTTCTCTCTTTACCTATTGCATCTAACCCTTGCTTTCTCACTCCTTGTATCCCTCTCCCTCTCTCTCCCACACTCTCCCCACCTTTCTCTATTTTTATCTATTTCACCCTCTTTCCCTCTTTTCCCCCCATTATTCTCACTCTTTCACTCTCTACCCCCCCTCGTTGTCTCCATGTCCCTCACTCTCTTTTTCTTCCCCTCTCCCCCTCTCACCCTCTATTTCTTCATATCTCTGTAGCCCCCATCCCTACATCGTAAGGAAATAAATGGCCTTGACCTATACATGTCAATATATAGACCTAAACCTAGACATAGCAAGACCTAGACATGGAAAGACCTGGGGCATGACCTATACCTAGTAGATGACCATGACATAGACTATGACATAGACCTATACCATGAACTGGACCATGATATAGAGCTAGAGATATATTTAGACAATGACCTATAGATTGATGTAGACCATGATATACACCATGACATAGAGCTAGATATATATTTAGATGATGACCTAGATCTTGATATAGACCATGACCTAGACCCCCTTCGCTCCATCTAAGCCTAGGAATAAATTGAAATCAACCCTTAACCCCCTCTATACTCGAGCCATGAGTGCACTATGCGTATACCTTGTGTACGACCATTTCACCCACATCACCCACATCATGGTGCTCTAACCGTTTCTCTATCATTGAAAACACTTTCAATCCTAACCCCTTATGCCTTAGTTGTCCCCATAACCCTATACATGTTTATTGATAAATATGTTTGATCTATAATAAATGTTATACCTATTGCATTAAGAGCATGCACACACTATTGTGACTTTATTGAGTTGTAGTTGTTGATCATCTATGCTCAGTAGGAACATGCACGCATTCTTAGAATGTACATGCACTTTACTACACACATGTTCTAGGAATGGGAGTGCATTATTATTGGGCATATTTTGTTGCAAAGCACACTCCACTACCTAGTCTATCTCAAGGCCAACAAACAATCCAAAACACCTTCAAAAAAAAATAGTGTGCACATACATGTTTTTCTTATTTTAGTCTTCTTGTTTGATTCATCGACAATTTTGTGCTATTTCCAGACCATTGTAGGAAAATTTGAAAGACAAATTTGTCCAAGTGAAATTGGAATTCTTGTTTGTATCTTCCTGGAATTGGAAGAAAAATATGTCCAAGTGCAATCAAAATTCTTGTTTGTATCTTCTTGTGTCTTCTTGGAATTGGAAGACAAATTTGTCCAAGTGCAATTGGAATTTTTGTTTGTAACTTCTTGTGTCTTCTTGGAATTGGAAGAAAGATTTGTCCAAGTGCAATTGGAATTATTGTTTGTCTCTTCTTGTGTCTTTTTGGAATTGGAAGAAAAAAATGGCCAATTGTAATTGAATTTTTTTTTTTGTATCTTCTTGGAATTGGAAGACAAATTTGTCCAAGTGAAATTGGAATTGTTGTTTGTCTCTTCTTGTGTCTTCTTGGAATTGTAAGAAAAAATTGTACAAGTGCAATTGGAATTTTTGTTTGTATCTTCTTATGTCTTCTTCGAATTGGAATAAAAATTTGTCCAAGTGAAATTGAAATTGTTGTTTGTATCTTCTTGTGTCTTCTTGGAATTGGAAGACAAAATATCCAAGTGCAATGGGAATTGTTGTTTGTATGTTATTGTGTTTTCATGGAATTGGAAGACAAATTTGTCCAAGTGCAATTGGAATTGTTGTTTGTGTCTTCTTATGTCTTCTTGGAATTGGAAGATAAATTTGTCCAAGTGAAATTGGAATTGTTGTTTGAATCTTCTTGGAATTGGAAGACAAATTTGTCCAAATGAAATAGGAATTGTTGTCTGTCTCTTCTTGTGTCTTCATGGAATTGGAAGACAAATTTGTCCAAGTGAAATTGGAATTCTTGCTTGTATCTCCTTGTGTATTATTGGTTGTGCCTTACTACATAATCACAGACAAATGTTTGGTGGGGTGTTTGGAAGCCAATTTTTCTCTTTAAACATGGGGAACCAATGTATTCGAGAAAGAAATTACTCGAGATAAGAGAAATTGATCGGAAAGGTAGAAGAAGAAAGACAAAAGATAAATTTATGTATGTCAAAGTGTAGGATTTCAAAATAGGGAAATTCAATTTCTGTCGAAATAGATGCTGCTATTGTTTCTCCTCCATCACTAGAAGCAAAGCACAAAAGTTCATTAGAGAGTAATCCATCTAGTATCGCTTCAAGATAATTTTTTGTGGATGACTAGATGATAGAGGATTTTCTTGGAGTTGATTATACAATGGATGGAATTAGAGAAGAAATGAGTGTACAACATTGTCACGGTGAAGAATTTCTTGTGGTGATATATCTTGTTGGATAGTCAAATGTTCTAGAAACTAGTCAATCCCATGTGCACTCTTCTTATAGAGTTGATCCATGAGTGATTGAAGAGGAAAGAAATACAACATTGTTAAATCCACAATAGGGAGGTCAAGAGTGCCATAATAGGGGTTCATCATCCCTACCTAGATTGAGCATTGTGCACCGAAGAATTCCTAAATGCATTCAGGTTGATGAAAGTGGTCTATCATCACTTGAAGTTAAGATACCTAACTGTACTATTAGTTATCACTATTATAAAATCATTAAATAATATTTTGAACCAAAATACGATGTTGCCATATGTCAATTATTGTTATCTTTGTTAAAATATAGAAATGTGTCTATTGTTAGAATAATTTTAGGCATTAAAACAGTCAAAAGTGTAGAAACAAGTCATCATATTGTTAGGAACCTTATACATTATTTTCAAAGTATTGGTAATAAATCTCATTCTAAATACTACAATGAAACCCAATGTGTTTTGTCACAATCAAGTGTTAGCAAGATCACAAGAAAACATCTTTTTCTACAACAAACCTCTCACCTCTTGAAATGCAATGTCAAAACCATTAGAAAGTATTTTCATAGATGATATACACTCGAAATAGGTGGAACAATATATTTTTGGTCCTTCACTTGTAGGCTACCTCATTCTCACATGAAGTTAATTCGAGTGCTTAAGGGACTAATTCAAGATGTCTAGCATGAGAACATTGGGCCTTCTTCCAACCAAAATGATGTACTAAAATTGAGAAGGGGATTTAGGGACCATGAACCCCATATTAAACACTTTTGTGACATTACACAGATAGAATTGTATGAGAGATTCAAAACAGTACATAGTGTACTTAGATTGGGCCAAATATATTTCCATAAATGCAATCCTTTGTATGGTTGAATAAACACAATTCATAACACGTGTTGTTGTATATATCACACTACTACATATGGGCAGATTATTCCACCAAATTTTTCCATGCTTCCACTAGTTTCATCTTTTTTTTTTAAACAGAGCAAGATTTTCGTCAATATTGCCACGAAAGTTCGTCGCAATATCCACAAATATCTTATTTTAAACTAGTCGAGATTTTCATTGCAATAGCAACGAACATTCATGGAAATAGATGAAAAGTTTTCCTATCTCATTGGTCAGGGTTAACGACTAGTTGACTATTTGATCTATATATACGTGACTTTAAGAAACTTTGTGACACAATTGCTATAGTTGTGACACTGTTCTTGGCCTTTGTTTGAGTTGTTTATTTATTTTGTCACCCACCTGTTGAACAAATCCAATTATCGATCTACATAGCTCAAATTTTGAACTTGCAAGGTTAGTATGTTATTTTTTATTGATATACTCATTTAACTTGTAAATTTTTATTCAAATGTCCAAATTTCATGTAGCTTGTTTTTTTCCTTGACAATATATTATAATATGTGTAGTACCATATTTCGTGTCTTTGGTTTTTGGATCTAGTTAGTATATTCTATGGAAAATGGTATGTCGATTCTATAATATTTTAGGTTTATGGAATCCACATACCCTTTTCCCTTCAATTGTAGCTATAATCTCTCTCTCTTTTCATTGACAAATATATGGAATTTCTCTTGAAACTCAACCCTGATCGATGAAATGATAGTAATTGATTGTCATTTTCTTCTCTCTTTTATTTTTATGACCTAACATAAAAATACCAACAAAGCTTGATTGAAGCTTTGATACCACTCGTTACATCCCTAGTACCCAAAAGGGATCACACTTGCATAAATTGAAAATAATATAACAATGACAATAATGACTGGGATATTTGCACATGTAATGGTTGGCTAGCACTTACTAATTCAATTAAATGAAGCAAGAAATCTCCATGAATAAAATATTGATGTTGATTGTTATATTGATAAATGATAAGTTATGGTATGTATAAGATAGGGAGGAAACTCATGTTTATAACAACAAGGGTAATAGCTGCAATATATTGTAACATTTCCCTCTTCCGCATAAATTCTTTGCCATCCTCAACATTTCCCTCTTCCGCATATATATTAAGAGAAATATTAGTAACATTTCTCTCTTCCACATAAAATATTTTTTATCCTCAACATATTGTAATAAATAATGGGTAGGTTGACATTAGTGACAAGATAGCCTGTTGATATTACATATAATTATTAATGTATGAGAGATCATCCATTATTTAAGCATGCAAAACAAAACCCAATACTAAATATTGCGGTTGATGTGATCGGGTCTGTACATTTTTCAAAACAAAGTATGAGAATTTCCATTATTTAAGAATGCAAAACAAAACCAGAGGCTAAAAGTCATGGTTGACGTGATCGGGTGTGTACATCTGGACGGTGGAGAAAGTGCACTCATCAACTCATTGGGAGATGAAACAAAGTCTCAAAATCCAAAGTGTATTCTTACATTTACTACACATAGAATGCTGGTAACATCAATCATTATTTATACTTTTAATTAATACGTGGTTATTTGTGGATTTTTTAAAAAACAAATAATTTATCTTTTTTAGTTTTGTGGTTAATTTTCACCTCCAACCACGGGAAATTATTAACTTCGAAGTTTTTGAACAATCAAAAAATAGAATTTTGAATATTTAAAAATAAAAAAATATTTTTATTTATAGATAAAATTCTCAATAATAAATATTTATTGAAAAACATTATAAAACATTGTTAAAATTTTTGTAAATTTATAAAATTCAAAATGATTTTGACTTGCAATTGATTGTTATATTCCCTGCTTTAGCAGGGACTAATAAGATACATAAACACTAACCCTAAACTTATGTTAGGTATATATGTTGTTATTATATAAAGAAAACATTTGTACACATATGACCTTATCATGAAGATGTTATCTATGTCGTGATTAGGCACATAACAATCACTTTTAACTAACCGCCTTCAACCATCTTAGCTTATGGTTAGCCACCTTTAACTTTCTTGGCTTATGACTAAGCACCTTTAATGAAGGAACTTATGATTATATACCATAGTCTTCCAATATAAATAAAGTATATTTGTTTCAACTTTCTCAATAAAATCCACTTACCCTTTTCTGATATGTGATGTTGTTTCTCTAAATTTCTAGATGTAGTGATTAACTTTAGTTTATAGTTGATGTAACTTGTTTATACACTATTAATAAGGATAAGTATCTAAAATATAAAAAATTCATGGCAAAATCTACGATAACATGATGAAATCTACTAGTCAGACAATGAAAAATGAGAACATGCCAAAGTGTCTTAGAAAATAAAATTGTGACCGTTGTAAGTAGCATACAATTGTGACCATTGTATGTATATGCAAATCAACATGTCATAACTTAAACCAACTCAACCCAATTGTGGATGAAAAGTGGTTGGCATTCTTTTTTTAGTGGTGAATTTCAAAGATTGACATTTTGTCTACAAAACAGCTTAGAGGCTAGTGTATGGTGTTGAGTGATTCAAGTTTGAGAAATTTTGACCACTTTCATTAAATGGTGTGTAATTATTTTCCATGGTTATTCAGTACATAATAATCTATATTACAAATTGAAGCATATCTATCTTAATAGTTAATCAATAATAATAATAAAAAGCATGTCAAAATGTCTTAGAATAAATAATTGTGACGATTGTAGGTCATTGTAAATAAACATATCATAATCGAAAAGAGTAGCTAAAATATAAAAAATTGACAACTTAATGTTTGGTATGTTGTAAGTAAGACAATTACTTGTCAGGACAAGGATTTTTCACAATGAACAAAAATGACAGGAAGCTTGCTTGGTTAAGAGCGACATTAGAGGCGAGGGGCAATGGAAATTGTTATTTCCCTTGCTATGATTGCAGAGGCTTGCCAAAAAGAAGACATTGAATAACAACAACCCAAAGACATTGTAGGGAGAAGGGGCACGTCGAAGGGGGTTATGAATATCATCCCTTCGTAAGAGGATTCAATATTTAATGTATTCTCTGTAATAATCAGTATGTCATGAATTTTGGTAATATTTCTTATCGAGATTTTTATATTTTCTATACACACTAACTTTTCTGTGTTGTTTTTAAATATATAGATGATGCCCCCAAAATGTCGACCTCTAGAGAGTTATTTACCAAGTACTAGCAGAAATACTACTTTACAGGGAGATGAACTTCGAGATCAGAATATTGAAGCTGTTGATCAAGTTATTAATGATGATATGGATGGAGATAATGTTAGTAATTCAAATTAGGAATATGAGATACATAGATTGATCCAAGACACATTTTATCCAATGGATGAGGACAACCAGGATGATAGTCTTGATTTTGATCCTCTACTCGAGAAGTCACATCAACCTCTTTATTAAGGCTCAACAACAAATCTTTTAAGCATAGAAGGGCTTCCACATTGCAAGATATTAGATATTATTTTTGGGATTAACTGCGTAGTGTAAGTCATCAATCTATGACCCATATCCATGATTATTAGTCACAAATGACCAATAATTCTCATGATTTGAATAGTCCACTTAGCACTCATTGCACCGGGTGATGCTCACAGGGGTGAAGAAATGGGATTGAAACCAACTAAATGAATCACATAGCATCAATCATCACTTCCCGGGCTTGCACCCAGTAACCAGGACTTCCCAGGTGGTCACCCATCCCAAGACACATCTCCCTCAAGCGCACTTAACTATGGATTTTTCTCCTCAATCAATCCCACTTAGCTTGCTACCCCATTTGCAAAACCTTAGCAAGTATTGTGCCTGATGAATTACATGGTATGAGCTCCCTTCACTCTTATTATTTAAGATTAGAGTGGCTTTCGCAGTGCAAGATATCGGATATTATTTTTGAGATTAACTGCGTAGTGTAATCCATTAATCTATGATCCATATCCATGAGTATTATTCACAACTGACCAATAATTCTCATGATTTGAATAGTCCACTTAGCACTCATTGCACCGGGTGATGCTCACAGGGGTGAAGAAATGGGATTGAAATCAATGAAATGAATCACATAGCATCAATCATCACTTCTGGGGCTTGCACCTGGTAACCATGACTTCCCAGGTGGTCACCCATCCCAAGACGCCTCTGGCTCAAACACGCTTAACTGTGGAGTTTTCTCCACAATCAAGCCCACTTATCTTGCTACCCCATTTGCAAAACCTTAGCAAGTATTGTGCCTGATGAATTACCCAGTTAGAGCTCCCTTCTCTCATATTATTTAAGCATAGAGGGGCTTCTACAGTGCAAGATATTAGATATTATTTCTAGGATTAAATGTGTAGTGTAAGTCATTAATCTATGAACCATATCCATGAGTATTAGTCGCAACTAACCAATAATTCTCATGATTTGAATAGTCCACTTAGCACTCATTGCATCAGGTGATGCTCACAGGGGTGAAGAAATGGGATTGAAACCAATGAAATGAATCACATAGAATCAATCATCACTTCCGGGGCTTGCACCCGGTAACCAGGACTTCCCAGGTGGTCACCCATCCCAAGACACCTCTGGCTCAAGCGTGCTTAACTGTGGAGTTTTCTCCACAATCAAGCCCACTTAACTTACTACCCCATTTGCAAAACCTTAGCAAGTATTGTGCCTTATGAATTACCTAGTTAGAGCTCCTGTCACTCTTATTATTTAAGCATAGAGAGGCTTCCACAGTGAAAGATATTAGATATTATTTTTGGGATTAACTGTGTAGTGTAAGTCATTAATCTATAAACCATATCCATGAGTATTAGTCGCAACTGACCAATAATTCTCATGATTTGAATAGTCCACTTAGCACTCATTGCACTGAGTGATGCTCACAGTGGTGAAGAAATGGGATTGAATCCAACGAAATGAATCTCATAGCATCAATCATCACTTCTGGGGTCATAGATATGGGTCATGGATTAATGACTTACACTACGTAGTTAATCCCAAAAATAATATCTAACAAATCTTTTATCTATTATATTGTTGTTGGTGAACCTAAAGGTTTTCAATGGTTTATCAAACACATGTCTCACATAGGTAATAAGGTATTTAATTTGTTAATTATTTATGCCTGCATGTTCACAAATACTTAAAATGTTCAATTTTTTCCTATATTTATATTGTTTTCTAATTTTTAAACTAGTATATTAGATGATATATTGATGATTAATATTGTTTACATTGACTTATTGTTTAGAATTTTGTAGATTGTTAGGTGATGTTCTATTATGGACATCAAATATTTTTCCACACACATATCGAGAAATATCTGTGATTATGAAAGAAATTGGAATGGACTATCATGTTATTGATGCATGTCCTAATGATCATATCATATATTATGGACAATATGCATTAGAAAATGAATGCCCACAATGTCAAATAAGTAGGTATCGAACCGATGAAGCATCAAAGAAGGTCCCTCACAAAGTTCTTTGTTATATTTCGATAATTCCACATTTCTAGTGGTTGTTCAGGTGCCAAAGTATAGAACAATTTATGGATTTCCATGCAAAGAATAGAAGTCGAGACGATGTTCTTCGAATGCCTACATATGGATATTTATTGAACTACATCGAAGAAAAGTGGCCAATTTTTAAAGAAGAACCTCGTAATGTTAGACTTCCGTTGGCATCTGATGGTGTAAATCCATTTGGAGAGCTTCATTATACATACTCAGTGTGGCATGTTTTTGTTATAAACAATAACCTTCGTCCTTGGGTGTCGATCAAGAGAGAGCACACAATGTTGGAAATGATTGTTCCAGGTATTTAATTATCTTTTATTTTCTTTAAAGTATGACAAAATATTTCATTTCTTTGTTTCTTGCATGGTAATTATTTCTTTTATATATCACGACATCTAGATCATAAGTATGATTAATCATGCAGTATGTTGAACCAATTAGGTAGGTACCATGTTAAATATATGAACATCTATATTGAGCCTCTCATCGATGAGTTGTTGAAGTTATGGGTTGGCGTCACTATGTATGACATCTCTAGACCAATAGGGCAAAAACGATTTCAATTCCATGGAATAATATCATGCAGAATTCATGTTGCTCCTGAGTTAACACATTTTTGTTGTATATTGTTACTTTATTTTGTGATTTAATATTATATATATTTATTGAAAAAATCATGCATTATTTTAAATTGTAACTCTAATTTGATGCTACATTTATTCATATATCTTGTAGGTCTTCAAAAAAATGGTAAATTTGCATGCCCAGTTTGTGGTTCGAGAATAAAATCTCGTCGTTCAAGGAGTTTAGCAAAGGAAATGTTTGATGGGTATATGCACTTTCTGCCTAAGAACCATAGTTATCAAACTACAGACAAAGAAAATTTCAATGGTAAAGAAGAAAACGAAAAAAAACCATGAAGAATGACACCTTGCCTATGGAAGTTGGAATATATTAGAAATCGTCAAGGTACGCAAATTAGTTATGTATGACCTATTATATAAATCTTTGGCTAATTTCATTAGTATTAATTTCATTTTGTCCCATTAATTAGTGTTAATTTCAATTTGTTGATGCTTCATGAATGTCGTTAAGGCTCGAATGTGATTCCACGACAAATGAAAAGTTACCTGATGCAATTCAGTATATTTCCATACTACGAGCACCTACAAATAGTTCATTTGTTTGATACCATGCATATTGGGAAGAACATAACAGAATTGTTATGGTGAATATTAGATGGAAGGACTGACATGGAGAGAATTAGAAAGATTTTTTGTGACATCTGAGAAGCTAATCACGCATTGCAAAGTGTTATTATTAATTCTAATGGTGATGGTTGTTAAACAAATACTAGTCTTCCTTGGTTATTGACGAAGCCACAAAGCAATATTGTAAAAGAGGTCATTTGAAAAATTAGGTTTCTGATGGGGTTTTTGTCGAACATACAAAATATCTTAACTAAAAAAGGTAATTTTGGTGGGGTTAAAACACATGACGAGCATACATTCATTAAGGTAATTAGTAGGTTATAATATATTTCCTTATTGGTTCACATTTTTTAGAAACAAATAATAGTTATTTGTTTTTTGTTACAATATGTTCTACCTTTATCTCTCCTAGACGAGTTTGAAAACAACATAAAACAAATTATTTATGTACTTGGAAAATACATGAGGTAAGTATTGTTTTATAAGGAAAATGTACTTCTTATGTGATTTGTAGCTGAAATTTTTGATATATTATCTTTTATATACAACATTATGTATTCCTTGATATTATTTTATTGCATCGACATTTGTAGGTGGCTATCATCAAAATAAATCCATAAAGAAGATATAAGGTATTGGAAGAGAGAAATTCCCCGACTAATGTGTCAAATGCAACAGTATCTACCTCCATCATTTTTCAATGCACAAGAACACTACATACACCAAGTTGAGGAGATTGAATTATCTGGACCATTACGCACAAGGTCGATGTGGATGGTGGAGAGGAAGTTGAAGTCACTGAAGGCTTTTGTTAGACAAAGAGCACATCCAAAGGGTGCTATGGTATATCAATGCATGGTGTATATTAGTCAATATCTACCTAAATTAGCATAAAATATGAATATGCCTCACATTTGACATCTTGACTCCATCAACAAATTTGAAGGGGAGGTCCTATTGGGGAAAGGTAAAATGAGGACTGTGAAAGGTAATTATTAGATGTTGACGTAGATTTAATATATTATACATTTATTAAATTATTCCTTTATTAACAATAACTAATTAATGATATTAAATTGTTATGCTATCATATAGTTTCTCGAGAGTGGGATTATTTACATTTATACATTGCAAACAAACTTGATTGGATGGAGCATTGGATA
>JASDQU010436599.1:91732-104752 GCA_032191745.1 Picea mariana
TCTTACATCAAGGGAAGTTGATTTAGCCTTTGGTTTAAAAGATAAACAGGCAAGTTAAATGTTTTACCCACATTTTCCTAGTTTTTTCCCAATTTTTCAATGTATTTGGTTTGTTTAATTATTGAAATATATATTTAGTAAGTCCTATATGAGGATTATTAATTGGAAATTTATTTTTGAATTTTTGTCAATGTTGCAGTTGGAACATCACAAGGCTATGTAGTGTAATGGTCGTAAATTTGTTATCAAAATGTTGGATGATAAGATGAAAACCTTGGATTGTGGGATAACTGCAGTGTTTAAGGTCACCAACATTTCCTCTAGAAGTGAAAAAAACCTGGAAGAAACTGAGAATAGGTACTATGGTCATTTGGAGGATATAATTGAGTGTGATTTTAATTCCTTTAAAATAGTTTTGTTTGAGGTTAAATGGTATAGGCTACAGATGCATGAACGTGATCCTGAAAGAACTGTTACTGAGCATGATAATGGATTTACCATGGTTAATACAAGGGAATTTGAACTGGGTACAAAGCCTTATGTTCTTCCAAGTCAATGTGAGCAAGTATTTTACTTAGAGGTACCTGGTAAAGCAGGTTGGTCATTCGTTGTTAGATATGATCCAAGAGGAAGACCAATAAAGTTCAATCATGTAGCCAAGGATGAAGATAATAATGAGGAAGAATATTATGATTATGCAGATCAAGAGTAGGTGGCTCATGTAGTCAATGTGCCAGATGAAGAAGTTGAAGAAGTTTATCATCCAAATGTAGGAGAAGACGATCTCATTGATGATATCGATAACTATAGTAGAGAAAATGACATTGATGATGATGATTATAGGAATGATCCTTTCACCAATATTGATTCTGAACTACATCCTGATATAGATGTTGAGTTGGATGAAGAAGAAGATGACTGATATTTAATTGTTGAAAAGAAGAGGTATGTGTTTATATCTTTTATACGATCTTTATATGTTTCTATTTTGTATAATATAGTGTATGATACATGTTCTTTAGAATATCAAATTNGGGGGGGGGGGCATAATTAAGGCTTCCATCTTCACGTGGTTGCCCCCATTTAATAGAGAATGAACTATAATCAAAACCAAGAGGAGCTCTACACGAATGCATCTAATCATACCAACGATTTAGGTATGTCCATCATCAATTCATCATTATCATTCTCAATATTATCATTCTTCAAATATCTTATACAAATTTTACAAGGAAATTGTACTAGGACTAGACACGAGCAATAGTGACGTGTTAATGGGGCCAACATTGAAATGTTTTTAAACTATTTCTAAATGCATTGAAATTTGACATGGTTAGACTATTTGCATGCTTTAACGATATGAGAGGGTTTATGGACTCAAATTTGACTCACACACCCACTTTCATCCATCATTAATTCATCATGTAAACCATAAACCCTAATTTAGTGCAGTCATCGATTTGTCCCTAGTGAATGGATGTGTTGTTGTTGACATGGAATGGGACAACACATGTACCTTCTTAATTTTATTCCTTCACTTGATGTGGGCCTAGTCATCCCTAGCCTTGAATTGAAAATTGCCCCTAGTCTTAGTCATCACCCTTCATAAATGTTGTAACCCAACGATCATTATATGAGAAGGTTGGAGGCATGTGGTCATTGGGATCATGAGGCTTTATAACCCCACAGTAGAAAGAGACATTAATTGATCAACTTTGACTAGATTCAAAGGTTCGTGCAATTGAAAATACTAACAACCCAAAACTAAAAGGGATCAATACACCGATTGTCAATGAGAGTTGATCTCACCGTGGTGTGTAGGAATAGGCTTAACACCTTCAAAATTATCATTCTCCAAATATCTTATATAAATTTTACAAGGAAATTGTACTAGGACTAGACACGGGCAACAATGACCTGTGAATGCAGCCAATGTTGAAATTTTTTCAAACTATTTCTGACTGCATTGAAATTTGACATGAATAGACTATTCGCATGCCTTGACGATATGGGAGGGTTATGGACTCAAATTTGACTCACACGCCCAATTTATTCCATCATCAATTCATCATGTAAAATATAAAGCATAATTTAGTGGATTCATCGATTTGTTCCGAGTGAATGGATGTGTTTTTGTTGATATGTAATGGGACAACACATGTACCTTCTTAATTTTATTCCTTCACTTGATGTGGGCCTGGTCATTCCTAGACTTGAATTGAACTTTTCCCCTAGTCTTAGTCATGACTCTTCATAAATGTTGTTACCCAATGATCATTATATGAGAAGGTTGGACGCATGTGGTCATTGGGATCATGAGGCTTTATAACCCCAAAGAAAAAAGAGACATTAATTGATGAACTTTGACTAGATTGAAAGGTGCATGCAATTGAAAATACTAACAACCCAAAACTAAAAGGGATCAATACACTAAATGTCAATGAGAGGTGATCTTTATGTGGTGTGTAGGAATAGGTCTATCACCTTCAAAATTATCATTCTCCAAATATCTTATACAAATTTTACAAGGAAATTATACTAGGACTAGACACGGGCAACGATAACCTGTGAATGGGGCCAACCTTGAAATTTTTTCCAACTGTTTCTAACTGCATTTAAATTTGACATGGATAGACTATTCACATGAATTAATTATATGGGAGGGTTTCTGCACTCAAATTTGACTCACATGCCCACTTTCTTCCATCATAAATTCATCATGTAAATCATAAACCCTAGTTTAGTGGAGTTATTGATTTGTACCCAGTAAATGGATGCATTGTTTTTTACATGGAATGGGACAACACATGTACCTTCTTAATTTTATTCCTTCACTTGATGTGGGCCTGGTCATTCCTAGCCTTGAATCGAAAGTTGCCCCTAGTCTTAGTCATCACCCTTCATAATTTTTGTCACCCAACGATCATTATGTCATAAGGTTGGATGCATGTGGTCATTGGGATCATTAGGCTTTATAACCCCATAGTAACAAGAGACATTAATTGATCAACTTTGACTAGATTGAAAGGTGTGTGCAATTGAAAATACTAACAACCCAAAACTAAAAGGGATCAATACACCAACTATCAATGAGAGGTGATGTCACCATCGTGTGTATGAATAGGCCTAGCACCTTTAAAATTATTACTCTCCAAATATCTTATACAAATTTTACATGGAAATTTTACTAGGACTAGACACGGGCAACAGTGACCTGTGAATGGGGCCAACATTGAAATTTTTTCAAATTGTTTCTGACTGTATTGAAATTTGACATGGATAGACTATTCACATGCCTTAACGATATGGTAGGGTTTCTGGACTAAAATTTGACTCACACTCCCACTTTCTTCCATTATCAATTCATCATGTAAATCATAAACCCTANNTAGTGGAGTCATCGATTTGTTCCCAGTGAATGGATGCATTGTTGTTGACATGGAATGGGACAACACATGTACCTTCTTAATTTTATTCCTTCACTTGATGTGGGTCTGGTCATTCCTAGCCTTGAATTATCAACCCAAAACTAAAAGATATCAATACACTGACTTTCAATGAGAGGTGATCTCATCGTGGTGTATAGGAATAGGCCTAGCACCTTAAAAATTATCATTCTCCAAATATCTTATAAAAATTATCACGCCCACTTTCTTCCATCATCAATTCATCATGTGGAGTCATCAATTTGTTTTTGGTGATCAATTTGTTCATCGTGGTGTGATCTTTGGTGGAAAAGAATCTTGCAGGTGATCTAAGTTACCTTTTCTATGTGTCGAAATTCCTCGCTTTTTTAACCATATGCTCATTAGGTGAGAAGTCCTTGCTTACAACAATCATTTGGTCCTTCCCATATTATTTTATTTCCCTTTCTCCATCCCCTCCATCTTGAGATAGCTCATGCATACTTTATATGCAGTGTTTTCAGGAAACAAATGTCGAAAACCACTCATATTTGTCTCATAGATTAGCTCACAACTATCTAGAAACCCTTAGGTGCCAATGCATTTTAGGGGGTCATTAAGTGCATTTACCAACACAATTTTTGGCATGTTATTTTCATTGACAAAATATTTGTTTAGCGTGTTATCTACATTGAACGACATAGGAATAGGGGGCATAATCTACATTGCCAACACAACTTTCTAGGTGAGTATTTGCAAGGGCTCTCAGAACTCACTTTTTTAATTTTTAGGTTTTTGTTCCATATTTTTAAGTGTTCTTTAGGACATGTAGGTTTATTATTGGATTCTTTTGTTGTGGCTTAGGTATTTTCTTTAATAAATTCATAAGGATTGGGAAGAAAACCCCCGAAGGATTGGATTCTAAATATTTGCAGGTACATTTCATATTTGAAGGGTAACTTAGATAAAGAAAAAATAATTTAATTTAGCACTTATCTTGGTTACTTACTTTCTCAATAGTTTAAATTTCAACTAATTATAACTTTTGTTTGAAACAATTTTCCTTTCAGGTTAGTCACACCACACGTGCACACATCCCACACCTTAAATTGTATGCTTGGTTCATGCCACCAAGATAAAACTAAGATAAGTATTATGCTTGGTAGCACCTAAGATAAGTATTATGCTTGGTGTATGCTTGGTAACACCTAAGCGAGGGAGGACACCTAAGATAGATTTCTTCAGGGAATTGGGATTTTATCACCAGACACCTCTTATTTGTGTGTACATATGGGTGGATTATATGTACAAATTTTGTCATATGTACATATGGGTGGATTATTCCATGAAATGTTTCCATGTTTCAATTATTTTCAACTTTGTTTTAAAATAGGGCGGGATTTTTTCACCCAATGATCATTAGATCACAAGGTAATTAGTCATCTCCAAGTATCTTCCTTAGAATCATATTCTAGGTCACTTAACCCACTTCTAGCTCACTTAACCCATTTCTAGTTCACTTAACCTATTTCTAGGTCACTTAACCCATTTCTAGGTCACTTAACCTATTTTCCATAATTATAAATTTCTCCATTAATTTATCATTTAAATATTCTTCTTTGACTTCGTCACTTTTATTTACCATTTAAATAATAATTTCTTCTTTGCAAGCTTATTTTACTTCTTTGACCTTTGGGGGCTTGAAGCCTACATATGAGGGTCCTCCAACTTCGTAAGACCATAACTCTCAAACCATGAGGATTTATTTGAAGTTCCACATACCACCAGAAATGGCATGACAAGAACTATCCATCTAGGATAGTGCTACTAACAAATTCACTGATCTTCATCTCATTATTCCACATATAAGCATAACCATACTTCAAGGATAACTCCATCGCAAAGCATCTTCCTGTGAGGGATTTCACCATAAGGGGACCACTTTGGAGTTCATCCATTTGTACACCTTATAAACCATGATAATACAATAGAGATTCATATTTAAATCAATCCAACAATGCATCATATACCAATGAAACCACATCGTTCCATCTTCATCTATGCATCATGTATCAATGAAAACTATGATAAGACATGTATACATCAAACCTTTGGACTTTGACATCATTAAATAAACCTTTGGCATCAATAAATTACTTGAAATCAATCAATCAATCAATCAATCAATCATCCTTTGGCATCAATCAATCACTTGACATCAATCCTTTGACATCAATTAATTAAACTTTTGAGATCAATGAAAACATGATCTAACATAGTACTCAAGGAAAAATGTTGTTATAAGGATTCATTTAATAGTACCTATAGTTTATGTAAAACCTAATTAGGAGGAATGTCCCTGATCCTAAACAATTCCCTCCTTCCATTTTGTGGAAATTATTTTTTAATTGGACCCCGTGTAGAGTGACTTGTGAATGGGGCCAACGTTGATATTTTTTCAGTTTATGCTTGTATGCACTAAAATTTGGCATGGTTATAGTAGATGCATGCAGTGACAGTATGGGAGAGTTTCAAGACTCAAACATGAATCACACAAATAATTTGACAATAAAACAACAAAACTAGAACCTAATTGTGAAGGAGATGAACTTATCCATTTTTTCCTTGCTATGCTTGAGGACATGATTCTAAGTGGAGTCCATTTATTGTTGTGAGATACACATGCAACAACTTATGGATCCTAATTTTAACATACCATTTTATTGGTAGGCCCTCAAGAGCCTTCTGATTCTATCTCTGTAAAGAGCCTATAAGTGACCTTCAACAAAGGAAAAAATGAGTTGCTTTGTTTGACATGTTGTCTACTCCATTGTTTTCCTTTCCCCTAAAAAAATTCTAATGAATAAATTTCCCATGCATCTTATGGCCATATATATGAGTTAAATTCCCATTTTGAAATAGGCCACTTACATCATAGAACATTGGCCAATCATGCCAAAGGCTCTGATCAATAGGTCATTTTTGGCATGCTTTCCCTGGGGACATGTAACATTGTTAAGGATATTTGGTCACGATGAGACACATGAATTGCAATTACAAGGATGATTATAGACCCAACTTCAAATATTGAGCACAAAAATAATTATCCTTGGGGCCTAAGCCATGAATTGACGATGAAGAACTAATTATTTAGTCACTAATACATGATTCACGTGGCCTAATTGTGGATATACATGGCCTATTTTTGGAGTTACAGGGATTGATTGTATCTTTAGGGCCTAAAAAGGATCCATATGTCCTAATTAATTACATTTGTGACCCAATTATGGATCTACAACACATGATTAGGTATATATAGAGCATAATTAGGGAATTAAAGGGCCTTGCTTGTTTTCCTCCTAGTTTTCTTTGGGATTCTTTCTTCTTCTACTTCATCCTCCTCTTATTGTTGGTTTTCCTTTTTCCAATTCAAAACTACATAGGGTTGAGACAAAACGCTATTTGGGAGTGAATCATTTTTTTCATGCAAGGCCATAGGGGTACAAGGGTCGATTCAAGATTTTGGTTTTCCTTAGGAATCAAAAGAGTTTCAATTAAGGGAGGCACAAAGGATTGATGAGTAAGGAAGGGAGGAGAAAACAATAAATCTACTAGTTGAAGTGACTTAGAGATCGAGGCATTGGGATCTAAGTCCAACTAGGATAGAATGTAATGCTCCTTTTTATGCATTTTTTTCTTTTCGATCATAGGTTTTCCCCATCTTATTGTTTTCCCCATATATGAAGGTATACATACCCTACCCCCCTTTGTATTTGAACCTATGATCTCCAAGTAGTATACACATATTCTTAACCATTAGGCCCACATTGGTGTATGATACCCCTTGTTTGTAGGACAAGGGACCCCATCCATGCAACGATTTGAATGCTAATGTATACAAAGGTATACATACCCTACCCCTCTCTAGATTTGAGCTTCTCCATACTCCTCCACTAGATAAGAAGCATGAATAGTGTCTAGTAAGGCCATTTGAATGGTATAATAAGTGATTTTATCCATATAAAAACTAAGAGACATCATTACATGTATTTTTTCCTATACCAAGATATAAGGATTTGGTAAACCCCACAGATCTTCAAAGTAAAATGTTCTGAATAAACATTCCATTGCCATGGAGTTTCTAGAGATGTAGAATATCACACATACATGGGAAGAGTTAATGTAAGATATGGGTGAGGGGAGATTAAAATTTCCCATCAAGGATGGGTACATCCTAACACCGACATTTTCTCATGTCCTCGTGGAATTCTTTATCAATTGAACATTGCATCTTGTTGAAGTAGTTTGACTAGTTTAGAAATAAGACATCTGGTTAGTAGGAACAATCTTTTCCTAGTGAGGGAAATAAATCATGCAAAAAAACATAGATACCGCATCCATCATTTCACACGTCCAACTATGACCTAGGAGGATATTCTATTCTAAAGGATTACTAATAACCTCTATCTATACAAGTCACTATATTTCCCCCAATTTCAAGTGGAATAAAGGAATAATTCCATGAGTCCTGAAAGAATTTCATCAAAGTATTTCAACATCAATAGTGATGGGACTATCTTAGGGGAGCCTAGGTCACACCAACATGACAAAGGAATAATGGATGTGGAATCTCCCTCATCAACTGTTGTCCTAAATATGTTTGTTCTTCATGAAAAAATGTATATATGTAAAGCGATGTAATGAGGAAGACATGGCTTCACATTGCCATCTTCATATGTTATTCATTGAGAATCATTAAAATAAAAATCATAAGTTTCCAATATAAATGACCTTTTCTTCATGGGGTATATTTAGAGGAACTTGAAGGAAGACAACCTAAGAATATCGGGCCAGATATTCAACTATTCTATAGTTATAAGTATCTTGGGCATTAGGATTATGCATCCACCACGTTAATACACCAACAAGAATATATGACATTTTTTTGAATGTTGGTTTCTTTATTTTTAGAGGGTTTTATTTCATACATGGATTCCTCCTTTTATTTTTTGATAGTCTAAGGAGCACCATATTTATGAGACCAAGTTTAGATATTTACATCATGTTTACACATGAACACATTTTATGGGTTTCCCCAATACAGAGGGGCTCCCTAGTTTCTCCAAGGGAAAATAACGACATAGGAGAGGGACGAGCACCTCCACATCTCCCCCACACAAGAAATGGGATTCTCAATAGGGAATTAGGGAATGCAACAGTCAGGCTCAGATGAACATGGGATATTCTTTCTCAACAGGATTAGGGTTCAAGGTGGACAAGACACATGGTTAAAGGCCCTCTCTCCTCACCTTCCTTGGACTACCTCCTTCGATGAGAACATGCTTTATCGAGTATGTCTTCCTTGGCTAGTTCTCTTTCTACTTCGGTGTCCCTCGCTCCACATTTTATTTCTGAGTCTACTTATTTTTCTATGGGTGGGGAGTCTTTTATTGGAGTCAGTCTAGCCTCCTTTAATTTCCCCTTCTCCTCCTCCTCGACGGTATTTTCACCTCTACTATTCAATCCCTCCCTAAATCTAGGGGTTTTGGGACTATCACTTTTGTCAGGGCACTTGACCCCTTCCAGACCTCCACACTCACGTGTTGTTAGGATTAATATATATTATATTATATAAATTATAAATTATATAATATATATAATATATTTTATATAATACATATAATTTATAAATTATAAATTATATGTATTATATTATATATAAATAAACTAAAAAATAAAAAAACAACACACAAAACAAAATCAAACACTACACTCTCACTCTCAAACACTACATGCTCACGCTCATAGCTCATTCTCCTGCATGCAGAGTGGAGGAGGGCACACTCAAGAACTACACACAGAGTGGAGAGGAGAGCATACTCAAGCACTACATGCAGAGTGGAGAGGAGGGCACACGGGGAAGGAGGGCACACCAGAGGAGGGCACATGGGAATAACCCTGCACAGAGTGACATGTGAGAGTGCCCTTGTTGGCCGAGAGACAGAGGATAATAGCTCGTGAAAGTTTCCTTTCTATTTGGAGTGATAGAGGAGGAGAGAGCTAGATAGACATCGACATGACAAAATCGGTAAGACTATATATCCATGTTTTCGGTTTATCCTCATTTATAAAATGATTTCAATGCTCGGTGTGGTTTTTTCATTACTTGGAGAAATATGGCCATTGTCCCTTAAGCTTCGAGCTGTGATCTCGGGTTTACGATAAAATCAAAAACATTAGAAAAATCATTGAGTAATTGGTTTCACTACACTCATGTATAAGGAATAGTGTTAGAGATGCCCATATCACATAAGTTCCACTACCCTAAAATTGTTTTCTCAGACAATTTTTTAAACTAGGGTTTTTCTTAGTGAGATTCATTCTCAAAATGCATTTGATGGTTGAAGTACAAAATAGATTCCCTAGAAGCATGTAGACAATGTTCTCACCTCCACCAAGCCCAAACAAACTAATAGAGTTAACGAAACATAGTTGCAATGTTTTTTGTGGCTTTTCACACACTGGAGAAAATTGTCCATTGCCCACCAATGACTCTGAGTTGCAAGCTAGTGTCTATGATAAAATGAGACTGATGAATGGATCAACAATTTTCTAGTTTTTTTTAACTCGGACAAGTTCCACCACTCTAAAATGGTTTCTTTGATGATTTTAAAAAATAAGGTTTTTCCTAATGAGAGGCATTTTCAAAATGCAACTGATGGGCAAAGTAGGAAATAAATGCCCCAAAAGGGTAAGGTCAATGTTTTCACCTCGACCACACCCAAATACACTTGTTGGAGATGATGGTATGCATTGGCAATGCTCAATGTGGTTTTTTCACACCTAGGAGAAAATTGGTCATTATCCTTCAATTTCTTTAGGTCATAAGCTAGGGATTGTGGTAAAGTGCATATTGATGAACAGATCAACAATCTATCAATTTTGTTGGACTTGTGTACATGAAATAGCACTACGGATTCCTGCATCACATGAGTTCCACCAACCTAAAATGTTTTTCTCATACAATTTAATTCCATAACCCAACATATTTTTTACATTGTGTTTTGAATAATTAGTGTAAAGTGTTTTGATTAAGGTGTTGGAATCTTGCATTTGGTTAATAGCAAGGCTCATCTCATTGGAAAAATAAAGAACCTCACCAAGTCACCATGGACAAATTAGTTTTTACACTTCATTACCAACAATGATTTACTAATTATATCCCAATCAACAATCATTTCATTCCATTTCTAGAATACCACTTCCCTCTACAATATTACATTCAAATCAAATTTTTTATTGCATAATAATGGTTCTTACCTTGCTCCAGAGCCAATAAATTTTCACATGTAGACAAAACACTAACCATGGTAATTCAGTTGGGTTTTATTCCCAAGACAACCAAACATGGCTCATAGTTAAAATGTAGGGGAAATAAAAAGGTATTACGAAAGACTTTTCTATATAGTATGTTTTGACCTCAAATTGTGGGGTTTATCTCGCATTAATTGCATTCCATTTAAACAAGACTACTTCCCACAAATAAAATTACATTCAAATCAAATTTTATTGCATAACAATTGATCTACTTACCTTATTCTAGGACCAATAAATATGAACATCCATGCAGAGAATTGACCACAATGATTGTGTTGGGTTTTATGCCTAAGACTACACACATTTCATTGAATAATGTGAAAGATTAATGGGGAGAAAGAAGGAGGGGGATGATTTCATTCACATTTAATAATGTGAAGGATTCTAGGGATGGAAAATCCTGGAATAACCAACAATAATTTCATTCCATGACCCAACATCTTGTTTAGGAAATATTTTGAACAATTAGTGTAAATAGGTTTGATTATGGTGTTGAAATATTTCATTTGGTTCATAGAAAGGCTCATGTCATTAAAAAGATGAGGAACCTCACCAAATGACCATGGAAAAAGTAATTTCTACATTTCATTCTCAACAAGGCTTTCCTAATTCTATGGAAACTAGTAATTCATTACATTCTTTTTTTAGAAAAACATTGTCCAGAACAAAATTACATTCAAATCAATCTTTTTATTATGTGATATTGGATATGTTGACCTTCTTCTAGAGACAATAAATTTGTACATACAAGAAAATAACTAACCATGTTAACTGTGTTAGATTTTATGCCCGAGAAAGCTCCAAATGCATGACAAAGTACATCAATACATGGAATCCGTGAAGGTGTTGTAGAAGGCGGACGAGTTGGTGTGTATTTTTGATGCTTCTCGTTGTCAGAGGAAGGGTTTGGGATACTTTTGCGAGGTTTTTGGACTTGCCAGCCATTAGCTATTTTTTGCACTCCAAGGGTCAAGGAAGGGGTAGGGGATAGAGGACACGTTGCCTGGAGGTTCCCTATTTGATGACAAGAATGACATCTAAAAGTGGTGTTATCATAATCAACCATCTGTGTGTAAGGATCTCCCTCAGTCCAATCAATAAGGATCCTATCCATAATCCCTTGAATGAGTTCAATTTCAACACATATGTGGGCGAAAGTGATGAAGTCGTTTGATATCTGATATGAATCTACTTTGATAAATATGCCCAACATATTGCCCAGGGTAGATAAAAAATTTGGAGTATAAAAATGCAGGGGTAGATAGAGGCACAACCATAGACATTGGGATCATCGACCTCTGATGTTGGGGGTTCGACGGACTGATCCACAATGAAGGAAAAGCCAAAAATCTCCTTTGCTCCTATTCTCTAGATCAAGTTTGTGTCGATGGATAGGGTTTAGCACTTGTCATGTGCTCAATCCCTTCTCAGCTCTTATCTGGGCCCAAATAGTTGGTTCCCGCATTAGGGTTTCCCCTGATGTTGTTGTTGTTGCTACATTGTCGGTGCCTGCTCAACGTGATAAGTTGTTTCTTCCCTCCTAGGGGTGCTGGAAGCTTGACAGAGGCTTCTTTTGTGGATTCTAGCTATGTTACCATCTTGGGAGCCTTCTCCGTATGTTGTTGTTGCACCTTTTTGGTTGGGCTCACCATAACCCTAATCCAGAGTGCACTCTGTTCCAAATCTTCATTAATGAGGTAATTTGAAATCAATGTGTACTCTATATAATTCTATGAATATACAAATACACATTTCATATATTCACATTAGAATCACCCCATAATATACATATGACATGAAAGAATCAACCCAATTTCAAATCACAAAGACAACCCTAAAAGAACAAAATAAATATATGAAGGAAAGAAAATTCCCCTCCAAAATCCATTTCGCCCACGAGCCAATCGAAACCAAGCCTTTTCCTTAACATTTCTTTAATCATCTCAAGCACTATTGCATCCAGATCTCATGAAATTGTTAATAGGATCCCTAATAAAAAACATAATCACTCACTTTTACAAGAATATAATGGACAAATGAATGGAGAAGCCTTAGATTCCTAGATTAGTAGCCTCACCTTGCACTTCTAGATTTTCCCAGGCTCAAATATTTATCCTTACAATAAAATACCTACAAGGAATCATTCAAACTTGGTGAACAAGTCAATTTATAATTCTACATTTAACTCAATCATCTACTTCCAAATGCATGACAAAGTCCATCAATACATGGAATCCAT
>JASDQU010436600.1:20086-34875 GCA_032191745.1 Picea mariana
ATTACAAAGAAATTATCTTTTGGTAAGTATGCCTACAATTACAATGAAATTTCAAGATCTATGTTAACCAAAAAGTAAAAAAAAAAATCCAAAACTAAAACTCAATAAATTATTGCAAAAAAAATATAGATTTGTAATTCAATCAAGTCAAGTTCGGAGCACTCTCACGTCTTTCTAGATCTCCAACTAATTCATCAGTGGTGGTTGACTGATCCAAAATAGAAGCAGTAGTATTACTCTTTTAGGATACTTTGTCGATTTGCACCACCCTTCCAACCAGAGCTATACCTACAACTACTTAGATTGTGCATTGAAGACTAAAAGGTCGGTTCAAACCCTTGAATGAATGCCAATTTCCTTTTTGACTGAGAAGGATATTTCCAAATCAAATCCTAGGTGCATGAATTTTAAAATTTTCGATTCAAATTTTTTTATTGACCTAGAACACATTGATGGGACTAAATACCTCTAGTGGAGGGAAATATTTTTTACGTATTTGTCATATTATTAAAATTGGATTATTACATAAAAAGAAATTAAAATGTTCTTCGAAATGATAGGTTGAAACTTTTGAGACTCTAATTGTGTTGCAATCGAGGCTTGTTGACAATGCTCTAACCTGCATCAAGACAAAACTTTATCTAGTGTATTGCCTCAGCACCTCCTCATTCCCTCATCACCTCCCCACTTTTATCGCACCTCCACATTGCATCCCCACTATTATCCCTTTACTAGGCCTAATCAGCATATTCCTATACCAAAATCATCTCCATCTAGATAGCAAAGCAAGACAAATTCCTTCATTTGGACGTAAATATCAAACCCAAATAGATTACAAAGAAAATTTATTTTGATAAGTATGCCTACAATTACAATGAAATTTCAAGATCTATGTTAACTAAAAAGTAAAAAAATTCCAAAATTGAAACTCGATAAATTATTGCGAAACAAATTTGGATTTTGTATTTTAGTCAAGTCAAGTTCGGAGCACTCTCACGTCTTTCCAGATCTCCAACTATTTCATCAGTGGTGGTAAATTGATCCAAATTAGAAGTAGTAGTATTAGTCTTTTAGGATACTTTGTCGATTTGCACCACCCTTCCAACCAGAGCTATTCCTACAACTACTTAGTTCGTGCGTTGAAGACTGAAAGGCCGGTCCAAACCCTTGAAGGAATGCCAATTTCCTTTTTGACTTAGAAGGATCTTTCCAAATCAAATCCTAGGAGCGTGTTATAAACCTCCAATTTATTCCAAGGTCACAATTGAAGTAGCTTTGACTTCATCGACTATCTATACAACATCTACTAAGTGAGTACTCTGTGGTATTGATGTTTTTCTTTTAAATTACGTTCAATAATTTATTTTTTTCAAATTATTTATGTTGACTTGACATGATTTGTAATTAGTATTAAGATTAGCCCTATCAGATCATCATCCCTCGTACCAAGTTGAAATCAGAGCAAATAGCATCCCAATTGATAGAATTGACAAAATTTATTTGCTAATAAATATAAATCTAAACAAAGGTAAGAAATAGTTGTTATGCAACTTTCCCTTGTTTTAACAAGTTCCATGACCTATGTGGTAAGGATGTTCATTTTGTTTTAGCTTTGTATATTTTGTTTTGTGAAGAATTAATTGTTAAATTTTGCTTTGAAAATTTATCATTAATAAATTAAAATAATTATAAAATTGTTATATATGATATATAGTTTATTAATAATTTTCATATAATGTTTTTAAAAAATTAATAATATATAAATTATTATAAAAAATATTCAAATATTTTTATATATATAATTATTATATATGATATATAGTTTATTAATAATTTTGATATAATATTTAAAAATAATAATAATAATATAAAAATTATTAAAAAAAAAATTTATGAGTATTCATTGAAAGCAATAATTACTATAAATAAATTTAACTCTCATCTTTACTTTAAGAAAAAAAATAATACAACTCCCATCTTCTCTGCAAAACAATTCAACTTTCATATTTTTTATCAATAAATAATTACTACAAAACAATTCAACTCCCACTCCCATCTTTTATATCAAATAAATTTACTACACATTAAAATATGAAAAAAAAAATTGTTATCATCACTTTATATATCTATACTCAAAGTGAAAAAAAATCCCATCACATCACACTCACATATATCTATGGTCAAATAAACATTGTGATGATATATATGTTCGAATGCATTCACATTTATAAACATAACATTTATATATCTATGCTCAAAAAGTTAAAAAGAGGAAGAAAAAAAACTTTTGCAATCACACTCACATATATTTATGGTCAAAATAAACATTATATATATATATATATATATTTATTTATTTTTTTAATGCATTCATATTTATAAATATAATATTTTTTTTTTTTTTATTTGACTGGTAAAGTCTACGAAGGTATACATACCCTACCCCTCTCTGGTTTTGAATCTGTGACCTCTTAAGAGGAAACACATGTTTTTAACCATTAAACCCACTCAAACTATATATATATCAAAATTAAAATACATATATCAAAATTAAAATATATTTAAAAACATTAAAAATATAAATTTAAAACATCAAAGTGATAACAATTTCAACCATTCGAACTAACCCCTTAAACAACTCATTTAGTAGGTTACAATTTTACCATCCCAACTAACCCCTTAAACAATCCATCTTTTTTAACTTTTTTCTGAAATTATCAAACCCAACTTCCTGTAGGGGGTGTAGGTGACACTATCCACCTACATCTGAGATGCAAGAACGGGACACTTCATACACTTTTATTTTTTTTCCATCACGAGTAAAGATTATCTATATCATATAAAACCGGTAGAATTAAAATTTTGAAATCTGATTTTGAGTGAAAATATAATTTATTTTAAATAATAATAAGCACTTTTGGTTGAGTCGTTGAACTAACAATCAAAGAGTTCAGAGTGGATTATAATGGAAAGAAAAACCAGGGATAAAGAGTTGATAATATAATATGGATAAATGTGATATAAATATAAATATATATATATATATATACTTTCGAAGGGGAAAGGGAATGTTGAAGTGAATTAAGGTGGTTATGTTATTTAAAGAGGGTCTTCTAGTAGAGGTAAATATGAATGGATGTATGGATGAAGCATGTGATGTAGGAGATCCTAAAATACCCGTTCAACATTAAATTGATCACTATTGGTCTTTTTAATCTTCCACGAACTATTGGAATATGAGGAAATGGAAGCCTGGGAATGTTATGTATCAAGTCATTTTTGTGGGTCACTGGTACAATTTAATTAGAGGTTGGAAACTATTGGTTCATATGAGATCCATAGTCTGATTTCCACAAGAGGGTCATTACCTCAATAATTTGCAGCAATAAAGACTCATTAACTCCCAATGGAAAGATCTCAAGAATGGAGTTCCATCCATATTGCATATGAAATTCACCCATAGAAGGATGAGGAAAAACCTTCCATTTGAGATGACCATTGAAGCACTAAACCTCCCAAGTACTCTATGTATGATTTCTCATGGCAATCAATCTATCTAGACAATTTGATTTAAAATGTTCAAGACATGAAAAATTGAATTGTTTTCTTCCTCTTATATTTGGGTTATAGAAGTATGAACATAGCATGAGAAGAATGTTGTGGACAACTTAGTTTTTGGGCTTGGAGTCAATATATCCATTTCTGATTTTCATATTATTTATGGGTATTCAATGGAATTATAGATTTGGCATTTTTGTTGATGGTAAAACTCAGAAGGTAACACGTAGGTATGAATAAATTGTATAATTCGAGAAAGTGTTTAAAAGTGTATTTAATAATAAGAACAAATAAAAGAAAATCAATTTATGAAACAACATTTTCCATCGATTGTCCACTGGCTCTTATTAGTTCACACTCATCCAAATGTTGCAAGCACGGGAAAACACAAGTAGGGGTAAATAGAGGTGAAGTAGGCTAGCACCCGTCAAGCAAAACCAATTTAGGATGGGAAAGCCTTACGTAGAAGGCTAAACACCATAACAAGTAAACAAAAAAATTGCAGGATGTGGTAGGTTTTAATACGCAATGAAAGGAGAAAAAGCATACCCCAAAGAAAGGGAAAGGAAATGTCAAAATGWRTCAAGGTTATACATTGTTCGAAGAYAAGAGAAGTGTGTTGGATGGTCCATGAATAACTAATARAGGATCTTTTGAATAGGTTTCATGAATGATTAATTAAAAGGTTTTTTTAGTAGGYTAAGTGTCAATAAATGTACGGTGCRAGGATGTGATGGAGCAACTCATGAGATATTTGTTAAYTACCAAATCTATCCCAAGTCAACAACAGAGGGGGTTCCTAATGGAGACATCACAATGCTTAAATAAAAGGCTCCATGGTGAACCCAAATGAGACGTRTGGCAAGAACAATGCAATGGTGATATATAAAGAGAATCTCCCAAGGACTATTGGAATAGGAGGAAAACAAGGGTCTAGTTCAATTGAGATCAATAGTCTAGAATGCATGAGAGAATAATCACATCAACAATGTGCCAGAAGTAGTGATGACTCATTGGCTTTGTTTTGTGTGTCCTTTCCTAAGTCATCTTTGTTAGATGATCTAGTCACAAAGACGATTTCAAACAAATCATGTTTCCTAGGTTACATTATATAGATTTATTAGTTACCCTACATGCTAATATAGGAGCATGAGAAATGTTTGTTTGAATGCAAACCTTAATTTGAGCAAGGCTAGTTTGGAAATAGAATTAAATTTGTAGAGAACTGAGGTAAAGTCGCATAATGAGTTCCTCCTATGTTTATTAACATGATGTGGGAGTAATCATGGTGGTTATGCTAGCTCTCTTTTCTTATATAGGCATGGGAATTTCTTGTTTCCTTTCTCTAGCATGTGCATCCAAATTGATTTTTATTTTAATATAAAGTGCATTTTTTATTGACCTTTTGAATGGTGAGGTTGAAATCCTAAATGTTGGGACAACCTTTTGATGAACATCAGAGTGACCTTATGAACTTTTGAGACCTAACCTTCTCAATGTTGGGGTGACCTTCTCAACACACGAGAAGACCTTATGAATACCAAACATAACCTTCACAAAACATAGGGCCAACTTACTAATGGTATAATCAAGTTTAAATAGTGAAAGAAAAAGAGCATAAGACAAATTTTGTTACAAAATGGGATTTTTTCGCCTATCAAATCACACTATTGAATCTCAAAAATCCATCAACAATATTCTCTTCAAATTTTGTAAAGGCCTTTCATGAATTCATTTACAATTTTTTTGGCTCCTGTGTAGATGATTGGATTATCTAGACTTCATACCTTGTTCAAAAATTATTCTATTCAACAATGTTTAAAAATTATCAACAAAAATAAATTTATGCATCTTTGAATGATGCTCCCAAAACAGTGATACATATTATGTGGATGTAAACAGTTTAACAAGTATTACACTTTCAAAACTCATTAAATTATAAGTGAGTAAACAAGAAAATAATAAATATATTTTGATAAATGTGCATTACATTTAAAAGAAAACCCTTCCATCATAATATGCAATGCAAAATTATGATTCCTGGGAGAAAACTCTCATCTGCATTTCAAGGATTCCTCTCTCATGGCATTATAAGAAATAATTATTGTTTAATTACAACGAGTACTATCTAATGCAATGGCGAGAAAATTCATTCGACAACTATTGTCATTTTCCAAAAAACAACAAAATTGAAAATGGAATCGAGGCTATGACTTTCCAAACACTTTATTTTTGAATGGTCATGTTATGAAACTATTCAAATGTTGACCTTTTAAACGGATACTTGAATTCTAGAATCCATTCAATAGGTTTTGTCATTTTCCAAGAAAAATAAAAATAAAAAATGGAAGCAAGGCTACAACTCTCCAATAAATTTATTTTTAAATGATCATTCTATTCAATCTTGAATTTTTACATTGATACTCAATCATTCTAGAATCGATTTAGAACAAAAAATAAACTTACATCTGTGGACATTGATCGACAAGGTTGTTACTTCAAAGCGGGCGACGAATATTTGAGGCTACCTCGCCATTATTAAAAGAAGATGAAGGGAAACAGCCAAAGCCATTATTAAAATAAAATCAAGGCATGGATAGATTATCTTAGAACACAGTTACAATTGTTTCACAAAGGTTGGATATTTGAATCTCGTGTACATCTTAGTGATTTCGAGCACATGATCTAGGTATCCAATATCATGCTCGTATTTCTATATGAAAGATGCTAGTAATAGTGATTGACCATCTCCCATAAGTAATATCTAAAGATCTGAAAGTCAAAATGAACAAAGAAGGGAGAGGGAGAGATCGGTTTGAAGAAGGACATCTATGAAGTTTCAATTGTATCATACGTAATGTTGGGTATATTGTTTATTGGTCTACAATATTCTATTGACCATTTAGTGTACTCTCCATTCCCATTGTCCCTTTTCTTGGGCACTTGTCTAAGAAGATCTCATGGACTTGCCATCTTGTTGAGTGGTAACTTTACAACATCCATCTAACCATTGTATAAGTAGTAAAATAGATTTTGTATTAGAATATAATCCAATCCATGTCATAAGGGAAGTTTGAGAAGTATGATTGAGTAAATGTTCATAAATGTTAAAAACAAATATATTGGCCATGGTTGTACTAAAAGGTTGTGCTAGTAAATATGTGGGTGAGTATGTTGTCCCTTTATTAAAAGCCATTGATTGTCTTGTACGTCTCCAATACAAAGAAAAACATTGTAGAAATGGGTTCTCTCTATTCGATGTCAACTCGACTTGGAGATGTCTATATGCAAAGTAGAACAATGCACCAACAACTTGATGGGGTTCCAACCAGAGACACATTGTTGTCATCAATCCATCGTTGACAAAGTTCCAAGGACCCAATTCAAAATGATGTTTTTCTTATATGGTCAAATCAAATTATTTTTTTAAGTCAAAGCTAATTGTGTTTCCTATATCAAAAGGGTTAGTTAAATAGATTATATTCTCCATACATAGGACTTTGGGATTTAAAATAATATATTTTAATGATGATGGATAGGACATGTCAAATATTTGATTGCAAGCCTCACTCATCATAGGATATTAGGGCAGTCTCATGCTCCATATGTCTGAAGGAATCACTCCATAGGAATTTATCACTCTTCGATTGAACCAAAATGGGATATGTACATGATGTATACCTTTAATTGAACCGTTGTTTAAATTTCACCATAATAATGTTGTTTTTATTTTAGAAACTTACTTGTATTTATTGATGAAACTTCTTTTTTGTTCAGTCAATAGAGAGGATTGGCCAACAAGCTAGGAAATGATGTTAGTGACTACAGGAAGGGAGGATCTCTTGAGGACCCTCTTTTCCATCCATGCCTTGATTCTTGCACATGGCAAAGGGGCTTAAAAATATTTCCAAATCATCCCTTCCAATTGGTCATATGACCATGCCTTCAACAAGAAAGATAATTGTAAGATCCAATCTTGAGGTGCAATTTATTAGTACAACAATAGGTGACTCATATAATCCTGTAGAGATTTAGATTCACAACTTACAACAACAATGCAGTCAATTAGCATTAATATTCTCTAGAGTACTATGCAAGGAAGATGAGAATGAAAAGGAGAGGGGCGCTTTGAAAAGCATAAATCAAAAGAAGAAAAATAAACATTGCTTTATCGATTGCAGGTTGACATAATGGACACTACAAGGAAATTATCTCCCTAATAGTCGCTTTCTACTGTGAGAATGGGTAATTTTGCCACGAAATTTATTTTGCTATGATTATTACGATTTATATTGCTAAGTTGGATCATTTTAACATAGTTATTCAATTTTTGTTGTTGGAATGGATAATTTTGTAGAAATTTGAGTTTGTTATGAATTTCACGAGTTTTCTGTGTAAACTGGATAATTTTGACATAAGTATTTGTTTTCTTAGAATGGATAATTTTGCTGAAAATTTGATTGTTACAAAATTTCATGACTTCTCTGGCTAGATTGGATGATTTGGACATGATAATGTGTTTTTTGTCGTCACATTGTATCATTTTACAATATTTTTTTCTCTATCAAGAAATTTCAAGATATTTGTGGTGCTTCAATGATTGATGTCACTACACAAAGATGGAGTGCAAGAAGGCATGTCTATGAAACACAAGGAACAAAGTCTTAAAAAAAATGCCAAGGCATGACACATGTTGATACACTGCAGATAGATGACGAGACATGGCACATGTTGATACACTGTAGATAGACAACGAAGGGTTTAGGGGAACCATCCCCTTCAAAAAATGTCTTTGGTGTAAATATTACCACCAACAAAAATAATTGTTGAAATTTGGCGTCATTAAATGTTAGGAATGTCTTATCACTTTTAAGGAGTTGTGGATTTAATAGTATATATATTAATGCAAAGCGTGTATTGTCTTTACATTTAATGATGTGTGTGTAATTTTTTGATATTTAATGTGAAAAAAAGACTATAGATATTTTCTTTTCATTCTATAATTTTAGTTAAAGGTGAGTGATTCATCAATATTAACATTTTTTAATAAACATATGACTCGTCAACAAGTTAATGAACTATTCATTGGTTATTTCCTTGATATGTACACACAACTCTTCAAAAGATTGAATTTCTCCTTTATACCATGTTATGTGGTTAGACAAATTTCATGATGAACCTTTGAATTTCTTAATAAAAATATCATCGCCAACATCGAATCTCCTTCAAATATAACAATTGTGAATTCATCCAGTTTTATTTGTACTCTTATTAAAAACTTATATTAGATTTCAAGAATTTGTCCCATGGCGATCTTTGAACACCCCACTTCATCTTGCTAGGTTGAGGCTCTCTTTGGAAGTCCCATCAAAGTTCCAATTGATCCATCTTTATTGAAAGAGGTTGTATAATTGTTGATTAGACAGAAGTTTTAACCTCTATCTGTAATGTCAATGGGGTGTCCATAAAGGTAGTGACATCCTTATTAACATAAATATTAATTGGTTACATGTTACTTATGCTTGTTTGCATGGCCTTCCCTCCCTCCTCTATGTGGCTTGTATGTGCATGTGCATGAATGACAAGAATAATGCTAATTACAAAAAAATGGAATACAACTATCTTATGGCATCTTGGAATAACTTTTATGATTATACAATCTCGTTCCCTTTTATTTACATTGATTATAAGCACTAGTCGATGACAATATATAGGTCCCAAGATACCACAATCCTTGGAAACAATCTCCCGTGTTAACATAATAATTGATTGGTTGTTGGATAATTATGCTTATTTTCTCTACCTTCCCCTCTCTCTCCCTTAATTAAACAAAATTAGATGACCCTACTAATCTTGATGTAGTGTGACATCAACTTTTAACTCAAAATTTACTATAACATTGAATAAAAAACTCTAAATATACATTTATAGAGAAATTACATACCCACACACCTTAATTTTGTATATAACTAATCATATATCTTAAAAAAACAAAATAAAAATCAGTCCCATACAATTTGTTTGAGACTATGCCGTATAATATAAAAATATCATACCACACCTAAAAACTCTTGTCCAAAAGTAGAGTGGAAACTGTAGCAGTTTAGCAGTATTTATTAAGAGCTCACATGATCGTAGACTTATAGAAGTGTGACCTCGACATACGCCTTCAGCAATAAAATGGCCCAACCATCATTTTTACTGCTTCTTGCTATAGTCTGATTTTTATTTTTCTTATGTCAACTTTCTTAGTAGAGTGGAAGATTATTTCAAACCATTTCAGTATCTATGCAAATATTAATTTATCGACACACATAGTGTTAATTTCTCCTACATGATGGACCAAAAGTTCATAAAATATTTCATATTGTTGAGAGAAGAGGCAGAGGTCAAGTGCAAGAGTGCCTCTACGAAAATTTCAAATGATAATATATAATATATAATATAAACATTAAAATCCATTTTTTTTATTATTCATCTTAAATACATAATAATATATAAACATTAAATGCTCCTTCACATTTGAGTTATGGCCCGTCCAACACATAGGTAAAGAACAAAAAAAATAAGAGAGTGAAAATAATATTGTTATCATTAATCAAACTAGAAGAATTTTAAACCATGTTCTGCTCACCCACAACGTTGTAGTTTAACGAATTCTAAGATAAAGCTCCCTTAAATAAAAGCCTTCGACGTAATAAATAAAACTTGATTTATTATTTATTATCACCTTTAACTTAGGCGATGTGAGAATACCTAATTTGAATAGACTTATAATTAATCTCATATAACGGTTTGAAATTATATATATATATATATATATAATTATAATTATAATTATAATTATAATTAAGTTTGTTATTATTATGACCATTTAATTTAGGCTGTGTCACAATAAATATATATTTTATTAAGTTAGTTATTTATTATGACGTTTAATTTAGGTGGCGTAAGAATAATTAATTTGAATTGACTTATAATTAATCTCACATAATGGTTTGGAATAAAAAAAATCCATAAAATGGTTTGGAATAGAATGAAGAACCATGCATAATGGTTTAGAATAAAAAAAAAATCCATAAAATAAAATAATTTGGAATAGAATAAAGAACAATTCATAATGTTTTTTTTATTGTAAGGAATGTTAATGATATTTTTTATATTTTAAATAATATTTATTAAAAAACTTATTAAATAATTTTATATAATGGTTTGGATATATATATATATATATATAAGGTTATAGTTAAGCCAGACATTAAATTGGTGTGAGATTTCTTTATTTGTGGGATAAGAGATTTCTTTTGTCCAGCAATTTGACTGGTAAAATCTAATGAAGTATACATACCCTACTCCTTTTAGATTAGAACTTGTAACCTTTAAGAAAGAAGTACATGTTCTTAACCCCATATAACTTGATTTATAATGTACAAATTCATTATTAAGTTTGTTATTTATTATTACCTTTAACTTAGGTGTGTCAAAATACTTAATTTGAATATACTTATAATTAATCTCACATAATGGTTTGGAATAAAAAAATCTATAATAGAATAAAGAACAATTCATAATTGTTTTTAAATGTAAGGAATGTTAATGATATTTTTTATATTTTAAATATATTTATTAAAAAAATTATTAAATATATAAAAACAACTATTTTTAATTTTTTTATTATATATTTATATTTATTAATATATAATTATTACCTAATGTATAAGAACAAGTTAAACAACATAGAAGACAAGAAGCTTCTTAAAATTGCCTCAAAATCGAGTCATAACCACTATTGACTCAAGCGAGGATGGCATAAAGATGCCTGGTCTTGGCTAAACTATTGGGGAATCATGGAAGACATCATTTTGCAGAATAAAGATACTATTAAAAAAAAACGTCTAATCAAAATTTAAGGAGAAAAGGTGGTGTGATAAAGAGTTAGAGGAAAAAAGAAAATTAAGGTATTATAAGGATGTAATCAACCCTAATCTAGAGGATCAAAATTATCTATTTCTTTTGTCAAGTGTAAAGAAAAAAATAAGCATTGCTAAGATAAGAACAAATTCTCACGAGCTCCATAGTGAAACAAGGCATTGGTCAATTCCTAAAACGCCATGGGATGAAAGAGTGTGTCACCTTTGTGACACTAAGAAGGATGAAGATGAAAAGCACTTTCTCTTAGATTGGCCAGCCTATACCCATATTAGATCTCATTTTCAAAATATTTGTCACACTACCAACCTTCCTAACCTCTTAACTCAACAAAAGTATGGTGATCTTGGAAAGCTTCTCTTAATTCTTTTCGAGCACAGAAACAAAATTCTAAAGAATCACAAGTAATCACTTACCCTCTTAAGGTCTGATAGACCAATTCGTTCTTAGTGGACATTAATCATCGTCATTATATGTCATATTTTAATAAACATTACATATTAAATTATAAAATATATAAAAATATATAGTGATACATATAACTACAATTTATAATAAATTTATCAAAATCTAAATATAAATTATTAAAATTATATAAAAAATTATAGTGATACATATAATAAAATTCCTTATGTGGTTTTGAACAATGATTCTTTCTCTGGTTTTGAACAGTGAAACCCTCTATTGTGCCAATATTTTATCTATTGTTTTAAGCAGTGATACCTTCTGCAGTTTTGAACGGTGATACACTTTGATCTACAGTTTTGAATAGTGATACATTATGAGGTTTTGAACATTGAAACCTTCCATTGTGCTAGTTTTTTATTTGTGGTTTTGAGTTGTGATACCTTCTGTGGTTTTGAGCGGTGGTGCCTTCTGTGGTTTTGAAGTCTCGGTGATACACTAAGAGCATTATATCTATGCATGGAGAGCATTATAATAACTTTGTGTTTTTGGAATAACTATGCATATAGAGCATTAAATATCTATGTGTGGAGACCATTAAAATAACTTTGTGGTTTTGGACTAACTCCTTGGTTCATGCAAATAACTCTAGGAATTTGTGTGGAATAACAATGTGGTTTTGAACTCTGGTAAGTCAGTTGTTACTTATTTTCTCTTATTTTCAATATGAGCACTCCACCACTTCCAAAACATAAACCTCTCAAGGGGAGGCCCTCCCAAATCACCCTACAGAGTCTTTATGAATATATACATTCATCATAAAAAATGAGAAAAGAAAGAGATGCAAAACTCCAAATAGAGTTAGAATCATTAGAAAAAATGAGTGAAGAAAGAGAAGTAAAACTCTGAATAGACTTAGAAGCAATGCCTGATAAAAAATTTAGATTTTTTGAAAATACAATTCAAACCTGGATAGAGGATAGATTGTTAGGGCTCAAGAGTCAATTGCAGACAATGGAAGCTAGAATACAAGAAATGGAAAAACAAAAACAATCAACCCAAGAAGGAGAGGTTGAAGAAAATCGCAACTTGAGAGATAGGATTAAAGAGCTAGAAGAAAAATTAACGAACAACTCATCCATAAGTAGTCTAGAAAACAAATCGGATATCAAACCCATCAAAGAGGAAATGAATAAGCTAATCGGATTGGATAATGAGTGTAATAAAAGAGCCTTGAACCTCATAATTTTTTGTATAAAAGAACAACAAAAGGAGGATATGCTAGCACTAATAAAAGAAGAACTAAAAAATAAGTCACAAATTGAAACGACTTACCTCATAGAACTGAAGAGGCTAGGAAAAATAATTGAACATAAAGATAGGTTGAACCGTGCCAAATAAGTTGCACTAACCATAAATATAGCATACTCAATAAATCTTTGATCTTAAAAGGTTTAGGAATGTTTATAAATGAAGACCTCATTCCTGAAGACCAAGTTGAATTAAGGAAGGAAGTTCAAAAGGTAAAAGAAGCAAGGAAAGAAGGAAAATGGGCAATAATTAGAAATCGAAAAGCTATTGTTAGGGATAGAGACCAAAAAGATAATAATAAATAGGATTTTGGGACACTCGGGATCCTTTTTTGGAACTGTCGTGGCTTTCTTTGGCGCAAAGGTCCTGTGTCAAGCTAGATCCTGAGTGACATTGATATTATTTATCTAGTTGAAACATGGGAGCATGAAGAGTCTAAGGTCCCTAACATAGAAGGATTTGTCTTGTGGTCGGCGTGGAACAAAAAATCCTACCACAGAGAGATAGGAGGCATAGCATGTTATATTAAAGAGATCATTTCTCCTCACATTCAACTTCATAAGATCGACCCTCTCAATCATTAAAATTGGATAGAATTTCCAGACATCAATGCTAAGAAGATGTATATAGCAATTTTCTATTTTGAACCTTTTAATTCTACTTTTTATAAGAAAAATAATCTAGATATATATTGTCCCTATAATACTTTAGAACAAGATATTTACAGTTTGAGGAATGAAGGTAATATCCTTGTGTTAGGAATGAAGGTAATACCCTCCTGCTAGGAGACCTTAAAAGTCTTTACGAGTCCCCTAATGTCATAAACACCATCCTTATTGTTCCTACAAAGGATGAAGTTTTTTCTTTGGATGACATAGAGTTTGGGGTTAAGCGACTTGCAAATGGGAAAGCTAAGGACATTTAAGACTACCAAGCTGAAATTTTTAAAATCGGAGGACCTATCCTCATCCCCCACATACACAAGCTCTTCAATTTAGCAGTCCAATAGGGCTTCCCTAAACCTTGGACACAAACCCTCATTGTAAGGAACATTCCCTCTAATTATAGGACCATTATGATTATCCTGATCTTAGTGAAGCTTTATGGAATTATTTTGGGGAAAAAAATAGTCTTTGGCTAGAAAGCCACAGTAAAATAGCTAAAGGTCAAGTTCGGTTTAGGAGATATCATTCAATTGTGGACCATCTTGTTACCCTTAGGATCATTGCAGAGGAGTTCCATAATACTAAAACCAATCTCTTGTGTTGTTTTGTTGACTTCAGAAAAGCTTTTGACACAATTCCCATGAAAAACCTTTGGGATAGGTTGGAAGAGATAAAAGTTCCTTTCCAGTTGAGGGTTGTTGCTATAAGGTTGTATGAGAACGTTATTGTCAAGTTTAAGAACATTAAGGGTCGGTCGAAAGAAATTAACTTCAATATTAGAGTCAAGCAAGGTTGTCCCTTGTCTCCTACCCTTTTTGGAATATACATTGACAAGTTAGAAGAGTGTTTGGAAGGTGTGGGTTGTGTCGGCCTAACTCTCATTAGTATAGTCATCAATATTCTTCTTTATGCTGATGATAT